>JASSUY010017521.1:0-31835 GCA_032466535.1 Forpus xanthops
GGAGTAATATCACAGACAACTGCAATATTGTAATTTCCAAGGAACAGAAAGAGTCTTTTGCCAAACTTAGTAGTTCATTGCCCTTCTCTCCTTTCAGATATCCATTGCAGGACAGTCTCTGGTGGACTAATGGGGACAACAGCCACCTTTCTACACTATGGTTTGGTGTAGGGACAGTGTTCTGTCCAGCTTTCTGCTCAAAATAGTGAGAATAATGCCACAAAATGATTGTTTACTCTTTGCCATGGTTACGTGTCTGTATGGGGAAGCTTCTTGTTTGGGCTGCATGTCCTGCCCTGCAGCCCTCGGGTAACTTTACCTTGCTTTGAGAGCGTACCTTCAGGACTGCACAGAAGCAGAGTAAAAATACTGCTGTTGATTTTGTTGGAAGATGGCTGCCAGTTTGTGTTGCTCCAAGCAGAGATTTGTATGTGAGAAGGCAGCACAGTAGCATCCAGCATGCTAGTTATTTTTGTTTCATGCAGAAGTAGTATCTTTTATGTATGAACATTGTCTTCTGGGGGTGAGGGAGAAGGAAGAAGGGTTCCTCTGTTTTTCAGAGCTTTAGTAAAGGTGGTGTTGAATTTGTAACTTTTGTGTCATCTTGTACAAAAATGACTTCAAAGTTTCCTGTGTTGCAAGGATATGCATCAATCCCGCAATTCCTGCTTCTGTGCTTAGTTGAGCAGTATCAGGCATCTCTTGTGTTTAGCTTTGGTGTTGCACTGGAACTGAAAATCTATCTAGAGAAATCCAGTCAGTATCCTTACATTTATTTTTTTGGCCTAGTAAGTACTGAGTTCCAAGCTTGTCATAGGTATCTTCCCCTGACATAATTTCCTGTGATAGGATGTTCTACATTAGTGATGGTCTGCGGATTGACAGGAACAATGTTACTGTTACTACAGGCTCTGCCGTAGAAGTAGGCAGACATACCATGATAAAAGGAAGATAAAGGTAAGGCATGGGCAGATGACTTAGGCTGTTACTGCCTTGAATATCTGAATGAGGAGATATTCAAGGAAACAAAACTGAGAAAAGGAAACATCTGCATACAAAGAGACAGGTGAGACCAGTCTATGTATTCTGTGTTTGAAAAAGAGCGCATCGGTTATTTCATCACTAATTCCTACTCCTAGTTGAAATGTTAGCTGCAGTTTGGCACTGCGCTAAAACTATTTGTTAGTAGGATCATTCCCTCACTGTTGAAAAGGGGGAAGAGCCTTAGGTTTTCAAGTTTTGCAGTACAAAACCAAACCAGAACCAAAACCAGATGAGACATGATACTCTCCTTTAATCATTCTGACATCTCTTTCACCAAAGATACTTCTTGACTGGCTGAGTAAATGCTGTATGTTTTTTTCCTGTGTAATGCAAATCACTCTATAGATAGGAAATCTCTGGGTTTTTTGATAGGCATATCTTTCTGCTTTCTTTTGATTTTTTTTTTTTATTTTTTCCCCCAAGTCTTGAACAAAAGGGTTGGGGGCTTTGAACATTGTTGCAGTGCACATGGTAATTTTCCTATTATATGTACTTACAGATTTCTTTTTTAGCAGCTTAATGAAATGGAATGATTACACCAGTGCTTACTTTGTAGTTTCTGTGAAGCACGTGCAAGTAACATCAGGCAGATTGTTACTGTCTTGCTGTTAGCAAGAAATAACTTTATCTTATAGATGGATTTATAACTATAATACTGTGTTGGTTTAGGTTTTGTTTGTTTTGTTCTTTTTTAATCTGTGATTCTTTATTACAGATATTTCAAGAAACAAGCTTGGGTTTAAGGGAATCGGCATTGAATATATTAATGTTTCTGTTTTACAAGTTTAAGCCCTGTTGGTTATGCATAGAGCATTCAGACCCACCGCAGAGAGGCTTATAAATGTTTCATGTATGGCACCATGAGACATTGTGTAGGAGTTCAGATAACTTAGAGGTCGCTCTGTTTTGCACAGTGTTCTTGGATGAGTGTATTAGGTCAGTGTATATATTGCATACTGTGCTTTGTCCTTCCTTCCTTCTGACTCATCTATTGTTAAAGGAGAACTTAGATTGAACTGGGTCTAGGGTTTCCCTAGTGTCAGTAGGGAGAATAATTAAACAGGCTCAGTTAATTAGTATTTGTGAGTTTTTCAGACCTTACAGTGATAAGGTCCATAAAAATGCCAAGTTATGAAATAAAATTATTTACTTGAAGGCCATAATCCTCTCTGTCCTTTGTCAACATTTGACCTGTGTAGACTATCACAGTTTTCTAGCTCGTAGTATCATTGTGCAGTGTTTCTCTTTTGAAGAATTAAAAATGTAACAAATGACCTAATTTTCACAACACCTTTTGAAGCTAGTATATGTTTTTTTTTCTTTCTTACAACATTTTGAGAGCTTAAACGACAATATATGTGAGTTGTCCATGTCTGTGCAGGGCTAAAATAGAACATATTCCTGCTGAAAATGCTGCCTTCTCATTTTACTGTTTTGCTCTGAAATGTGGGAGAAAAATTAGCAATATCGGATACAGTTCTAGCAAAGAAAGTGTAAGAGCACTGGAGCATGGGGAGTGCTTGTGCAGTTAGGGGTTCACCTAGAATTTGTGACTGTGCTTGTTTTGCTTACTTAGAAGTGTAGCCTAAAACTCTGTGATGCTGCTGTTAGTGTCTCATGCTGGAGTGTTTGTTAATAATTCAGATTTACACATTCTATAGGATAGACATGTCTTTGCTGGAAGTCAGAACAATGCTTTCAATGGTGCCACCAGTCCTACAGATTTAGTCGAAGTCTTTTCAGGTGTGCTGTTCTTGATCCACCTATACTATCTACAGCCCTTGAGACATCATACAGCTCTCAGGAGACCTTGTTCCTGCTTCAGCTCAGCATCCTCTTGACCATTACAACCTTATTATAAACCAAGCTGGTATCAACATTGAAATAAAAAGGCAAGAGGCGGAGCAGGAATCAGGCCCACGAGCTATCTGTCTGTGCTACTATGTGCCCAATTTATCTCATGGGTCATGCTGATATCCCAAGAGGCTAGCACAGTACTGCTTAAGTTTGTACTATGGGCTGTTTCTATTCCCAGTAAACTCATGAGCTCAGACGTAAGATAGGCACATACTGGGTGATACTTTTCAAATGTGCAAGATAACCTTTGTGGCTGTCTGTGATGAATTGCCTTTGATATGAGGGAGGTTGCACATTTGTTTCTCTTTCTGAATTAGAGTCCAGAAGCAGAAATGAATTGAGATCTGGAAACTAGCCATAACCAGGCTTGTTCAATTCTGTAGCACAGCAGTTCTGCATTGAGTCTGCATGGTTATCATTGTTATTACAGCTCATCCTCTACATTATATTTTACACCTGGTTGGTGTCTCAAGAATCATGACAGCCTCATGGGAGGCATTGCAGAGACAGCCTTGACAATCCCATGTCCACTCTGGGATGTTATTGATCACTGACAGTATCTTCTACCTGTCTGAGGTTTTTATGTCCCAGAATTCTGGTATTTTTTTCTCCAGGGATGCAGATGGCATGAACATTAATCACATGAGGATACCTACCTGCTTTGCTGATACTGCTTACCTGATAAAATTCTGTTGAATTACAGTGTTCACAAAGCATTGAGCCACATCCTCAGCTGTTAATGGATGCTCAGACAAGGAGCCTCTAAAAGCTGAAGGCTTGCTTTGAAAATAAACTGTTCAGCTTGTCAGAAGATGCCTACCCTTTTATTACACTTAAACCAAAGTGACTTTCCAAGGACCTTCCAACTGTTCCTACTCCTTTCACACTGCTGCTGCTTTGACTGTTTTAGCTACTGCCAACATAAGGAGCTTCCTCGTTCTCTGTTTGCGTGTTTTCTGTGTCCCATAGGGCAGCTTGTGAATGTTTACTGTCAGTAGTAAGAGGAGAAATAAAAATCACCGTGGCCCAGGCAGGGTGTGAACATGGAGACTGTGAAGCTCCTTCAGTGCTCAACTGCCTGTGTTGGATCACTGCAAGTGCTGGAGTATTCCCAGCTGCTTGCTAGATGGTCACTGCTGTTACCCTAATTAGGATCTGCCTCAGTGTTCTCCCTGTAGCAATGCTTTACTGTGATCTGGTGTAAGTACTCCTAGTCCTCTTGATAGCAAGCAGGTTCTGCATGTTTTGGTGGTTGCCTATGCTGTGGTGGAGAGCATATTGGGTGGATGTATGGTGTTCTCTCCAGGGCTTTAAGGGTATGCTAGTGGGACACAAAACTGAGTCTTGGAGGTGGGCAATCTCCTGCAGATTCTCTGCCACTGGGCAGAATGTTCAGCTGGAGATTGCAACTGCAATTGCTCTTGTAGTTGCCTCTGAGGAAGCTCCTGGAGAGTAGTTTATATGCAGACCATAGAGGCCATAGTATGTATTGAGTGAAGGGTTGAACAATGAAAAGAGTAAGTAGATATTAATGCATAAGGATGGAGATGAAGAACAAGAGGAAGATTATGCCATTATTTGTGATTAATGTAAAAAGCTTTGCAAAATCAGTCTTGTTTTTGTGGCCTTCAAGAATTAAAAGATACTATAATTCATACATAAAACAGTCTGCTTTACAACTGAAAATATTTTTATGATACAGCCAATATTTTCAAACTGTGTTCCATTTTTGTAGATTTACATGGAATTACCTAGGGACCATTAAAAATTCCTTAATTAAGTTGTATCAGGATGCATGTGATGCTTACATTTGTAGATGTTCATGCTTTTCAATCTGTACTGTGGTCTCTAGAGTAGTGATGTAAAATTAGTTTATGTGCTGCATATCTGCCAAGAAACTGCATCCATGCAGGATATTTTTTTTTTTTTGTGTGTGTGGTTTAGAGACATATCTAGTCCCTGCTGGAAGTAGAGTCTATACTGGAAAAAGGCATAAAAGATTCCAGAGCTTGAAATGATATGCTGTGCTTGGGATCTTTGTTTCCAGAAGCTAATCAGAGAAATAATTTTTCCTGACACTGGATTTGGGATTAGACTTCAGCCCCAGTGAATGCTGCCTTTATTTCTTCTTGGATGAGTGTTAATATGTCATTGTCTCCTCGCTCTTTGTTTCCATATATTTTGGGATGCCATGGTATCACTGGGATAATGCAGATCATAAGAACAGGAACACCTCTCTGTTAAATGATATACACTTGGTATGTTTGCAGTATTGTAACAGCACATAGAAGTTTTGAATAATCAGTCAAGCTTCTAAATATAAGGTACAAAATTGCTATTTTGTTTTCCTTAAGGACATTTCATTAGCTCCCATTTCCTTTACAAAGAGGGATTTATTTTTAAAGCTAAAATGAGATTTTGTGGTGAAGCAAAGTGCATTTTTTTCCACTTAATTAGAAAATTAACTTTTGAAGCATAATTAATATATTGCCAATTTTTTTTTTTTATAAAGAATTTTTGATATATCTGGATGTGGTTTTCTAAATAGAATCTTGGCAGATTTCCACTGCAAGCTAGTTTTTATTGCTATTCATTAAATGACTTATCAAAACAGTGTAATCAATGCTTGTTGTAACATAAATAGATGACCCTTTTGAGCAGCCCAAGTGGTTATGTTTGCTTCTCTCTGAAAGCAGGGTAAGTTCCTAAGGGAAACAGAAGGTCACATTAACATTGGCAAACTTAGCTTCTATCAGTTTGTCTATATGGTTTAGAAATATTGAATTTTTTTTTAGAGGCTCATTTTTCATAATTTTTCTTGTAAGGCACCTTGGGACACACTATTTATTTATTCTTATTTATTTACTTATTTTTGCTGATAATGCATTACTGAAAATTATTAGATTCTACTGTCACAAAAATCCAGCAGGGCTTATGAACACACAGTAATCAATGGATGTTATTGAATGAGATGTATGACTTCTGTTACACAAATTTGAAATAATCTTTTTGAGTGTCATATATACCTGCGCAAATTGAAAGAAGTTGCAAAGACTTGTCTAACATTAAAACAGTGAGCAGGATGCTGAGCTCTTATTAAATAAGCTCCTTGAAAAGCTGAAAAGGTGATCAATATATTGTTTTGATTTGAACTACAGGATGACAAGGAAACGAACTGGGTTCTTTGCAAGGCTTTTGTATTAGAGCTGTGATTTCTGTGTGGTTTTTTTATGTTCAACAAGACTGGGGGTGGTTTTTTTTTTGGTTTTTATTTTTTTTTTCTGCTTACATTTGAATTTTTGGAGGTAATTTTCCTATAATAGGAATTAATTAATTTATTTTTTTTAAAACTGCTCAGTAAAACATTGCTTTCGCTAATGTATTTATGTAACATTTTCTCATGAAATCCAAATGTAGGAAGCTATTTTCAATATTTTTTGCTAGCTTGAGTGCATTTATGAGTAGTTTTGATGTATATAAATTGAGTTTTATGAAGTTACATGCTTTTAATATGAATTGACATTAAGTCTGAGGTGACTAGGAGTATAGCAGCAGTCATTTTTAGTTTAGCTTAGGTATTTGAAACTTTCTGCTGGTTTTATGTGTCATATGATGTTCTGATGAATGTTTCTCTGTGAAAAAAGTGAACTCTTCAGCTGTAAAGCTATTTTATGAGAGCTACTTTTTCTAACTGAGGGGATTCTCAGAGGCATTTTGAAGCATGAAGTACTTCATACATCTCTAGAGGGGTTTGGTGGTGAAGACTGGTATTAAACTGTTCTAAATAAAATGTCAGATTCTTCCTAATAATTATTTTGCCAGTTGACTGTTAGGGTAGTTTATGGAAAGAGAGTTGCTTCTCTGGTATTTTTGTTTCATAGACTGGTCAGTGAATAATGTTAGAATTCAATATTAGCAGTTGTAGCAGTAATATCTCTAAACAGAAACACTTCAGCCTTTTAGTGCCCCCTCCTTTCTTTTTTAACTTGCTGATGCACAATACCAGAATGCATCACCCAGTGTGTTTTTCAGGTGTTTTAAAGGTTTGCAAAAAGGCAATTGAAAGAGTTGGAAACAAATATGTATTAGTAAAAAAGGAGCAAGGTGTGTGTCAGCAGCTTGGAACATGTCCTCAGAATCACACCCAAAGGGCTGAAAGTGAATGAATTAAGGAAGGTAATTTTCAGTTCAGGGAATAAGGTTCCTGTAGAAACTATGATTTAGATGTAACATTTATTCTTTGACTCTTTTTCTTTATATAACTACGTATTTTTAAACTACTGAAAAACATGCTGTCTTCTTTAATTTTTCTTTTGCTCTCATGGGCAAAATCAGAACAAAATGACTTTCTCTTAATAGAGCTTGACCATTTAGAATCTAACATACTGCTTCTTTTCTCTGCCTGTCATCTCTATAATGGGACAAGGAAGTTGACTTTAACAAATACTTATTTTATTATTTCTTTTATGTTTTTTGTTGTTTTTATGCACAGTGGCATAAAATAGCTGATCAAGTTATGTTGAATAACATCACAAAACTGAAAGTTAGTGACTTTCACAGTGTGAAACCAATAAAGAGCTGTAATATTTCTGTTCACATGACTTCACAGATACTGAGTTTTTGGGAACCTTCTTACATATCTCTTAGTATGATCCATTTGGAGTAGAAACTTGTTATTGGGCTGTGTGATACCTAAATTAAAATTTCAGTGTGATATGTTATAAGCATATGATTATCTCATTTATCTTAATTGCATAGGCATTACATTGCCAAAATAAAACATGCATTTGTAAAATCAGAATATATTCCTGAAGGCTTGTCAGAATATTCAAGAGCTCATTATATCTGTACTTTGCTAACACAAAGTTTATGACATGCACATAAAATAGTTGTTTTTTATATTACTGGATATGAGGGCAGTTCATATTACAAAAGGAAATCATAAGAAATCATAGAATATAGAGACAATACTGTTAGTTTTAAGAAGCTCTTTCTAAGAAGCTCAGGGTTCCCTCTCAACATCTTTGTGAAGACATGATTTTATTTTTAATTTTCAGAGATGTTTTTTATGCAGCATAACATTTATCTCAGAAGAAGGTGATAGAGCTAGAAGGTTCTTTTCCCAATTTGAGACTAGGAAATTTGTTATGCCTTGAAATTCTATTGGAAGACACGGAATTTAATAAAACAAACAAGACTGGCTGGAAAGAAGCTATGAAAAACAGAAAACCTTTGCATTTGTTTGGTTGGTAAGAAGTAGAGAGATTCTCTGGGAAATCATGGAAAACTTCTTGGAGGGTGTCTTTGCTGTTTTGCAACAAAACTGTTGCTATATTTTATTTTTATTAGAAAGCATTCTCTGTCTCCATGTTTAATTTTCTTTTTAGAAATCACAAGTTCATTGCATAGAAATTAAAAGAAAAAATGCATATCATTAAAATAAATGTTTTAATTTCCTACCTTGCTTTGCAAAAATAGACAACAATGCATGTGTCAGTGGAAGAGAGTAAACAGATACCATTGAAGTTTCCTGACTGAAGACTTTGTCTGCTGCTTATGCCACAGATCTAAAAAAGTTAAGAAGGATTTTCCAGGGATGCTTTTCTACTGGTTTTGCTCCTTTTTTTCCAAGATGCATTTCACAAAGGACACAAGAAGTAGCATTTTTTGTTTTTTTTGAGCAATTTAACAACTTTTTACTTTGGATAAACACCTTTAGCATGAAATTTGTTTGATTGGTATTAGGTCTTATTTTTTTATTGGAATTGCAGTTTCTAGGGGCTTGACCACTGTCAAGATTTAAGCCTCTTAGCCACGCAGTTTGCTCACTCACTCCCCCCTCTTACTTTCCCCCAGCTCCCGGAAGGAAGGGAAGGAGAATCGAAAGAATGTAACTCCCACAGATTGAGATAAGAACAGTTTAGTAACTAAGGTATAACATAAATAACTACTGCTACCACCAATAATAATAATTACAGGGGAAATAACAAGGAAAGAGAATGCAACTGCTCACCACCTGATACCAAGCCTGACTTCTCCGTGAAACCCCCACCCTTCCGGGTCTCTGCCCTCTGTTTTTTACATCCTGGGCATGACGTGCTGTGGTATGGAATGCCTTTTTGATCAGTTTGGGTCAGGTGTCCTGTCTCTGCTTCCTCCCGGCGTCCCCTCCTCCTTGGCAGAGCATGAGACTCAGAAAGTCCTTGGTCAGATCAAAAAATTACTAAGCAGCAAGCGAAACATCAGTATTATCAGCACTGTTTCCAGGCTGAAAGTCAAAACCACAGCACTGCACCAGCTGCCAAGGAGAAAAAAAATAACTGCTACTGCTGAACCTATGACAAACACGTTAAAAAGAGAAATATCTTAAAGCTTCTGTTACAGTTCTCAGGAAATGTTTATGACTCTTTACCAGTGTATCTTCTCAAGTTTGAAGACATGCAGGTCCAGTGCTGATGCTAAACCTCCTAGCTTTGTCAAGGTGCACAGGAATGAAATTATTGCTTTTGTTTCATTCTTGGTTTTGTTTTCTATTTTGAAATCTCTCTCTGAAACTGAAAACTGCAAGTTTTGGATATCAACTACTAGTATTTTTATGTAAAAACTGGAGTGATTTATAGAACAATAAGGTTCAAGAGGGAAAAAGCAGTAGTTAAAGTTACATTGAAATAAAGTATGTGGGGATCTCTTCTGTCCTTCAAGCAATGATTAATGTCTGTAGAAGTGAAATGTTCCCTCGCTTTTGTGGAAAAAGATTAAAGCGAGATGTGCAAAATCTGTTGCTCTATGTGTAAGGGGGAGTCTGATAGCAAGTGAAGATCTGGGGAACAGTACCTCAGATGAACTCCTAGTACTCCTTCTCACTGACAGTTGGAAAGTGAATAAAGGTTTCAGGCATAATGCTTGGGATTCTTACTTATGGAATCTTTGCTCTTAGGTTTACTCTTTCGTTTTTCAACAGGATTACCATTCTACTCACTGAGTAAGACATCCTAAGCATTGACATCTAGCTGCCTGTATGTCTGTGAAACTGATAGTACAAACCTGAATTTGGTCAGCTTAACCCATAAAATTAATCCTACCCTGAACATCAGGTATGTTTCCAGTGCTGGCAGATTGAAGGAAATCTGGGAACAGCAAGAAGGAAAATCAGAAAGAGAAGGAACAAGGCTCCCTTTAGGCACTTCAGCATCTATAAGAAGGTGTCAACTATTTTATGCAAGCAAGATTTACCAGGATTTTTATACAGTTGGTGGTAAAAGTGATTTAGTGGATGTGTAAATTCATCAGGTCTTCATAGAGGTGACCAAAACAAGAACAGTAGGCATAGGCTGTATGTCATGCAGCTCTCTTTTTTAAAATGCCTGCGCTGGAGTATGTACCTGAAATGTTCGTACAGACCACCAAGTACCTTCTGGAAGAAGAGCTTCTGTTTCTAAGCACACTATCTTAGAGCAACTTGCTATTCACGCTTCCCAGCCTGTGAAGGAGTGACTAAACTCCTAAAAACATCCCTCTCTCCTTTCAGAGCTGAACCCTAGTGGAACCAGGAATTCAGGCATTTTTGAAACAGAATAAGCTTGTATGAGGGCCACTAGATCTCAGACTAAGGATTCAATCAGTCTTCTAATGAGACTGAAATCAACTTTGGTCGATGGTCCTTCAGCGCTTTTGTGCAATGTAACAATCATTGCATAAAGACAGGTTGTCCAGGGCTTAATTCTGATGAGAGTCTGGCGAATTCATGTATGTGGGTAGATGGAACATATAGAGACTGTACATTATCTGTTTTCCTGTTGATTAGTTCATTCAGTTAATAGTTTCAGTTAACAGAAATCTTAGTATTCACATTCCAAAGTTTATCCATATTGAATAGTAATGCCTTTTTTTTTTTGTTTAAATACATGAAAATAGATAGCATAAAAATAAAAAATTGTGATTAATAGAAACTTTTCTAACTCTTCCAATGAGAGATAAGTAGTTAAGTTAGGTAATCCAGAGGATTAATATGTAAAGTTACTAAAAAGATGCATACTTATTATTATACTCCACTGAATTACAAACCCACCTTTTGGTTAAACTAAGTATGACCTACTGGAATTGACAACTGTTTTCCTCTTAATGTTGTACTGCACATTGCTCATAAGAAAACATGTAATTTCCCTCTTTAATTCATAGTATTCCTTTAATTTTTAATATGCTTCATGAGCCAAGTTTCTAACAGCAGAGCTAGTTTTTCATTATTTATGTGTACTTGTAGCTTGGGCATATAGAAGCCAATAAAATTTACTGAAGTTTTTCTGTTACTTTTCATTTCTATGTTCTAAATTAGAATGTTTTGTGTGGTAGTTCCTTACAGATGTGGTCAGTGCATTACATTAAGTAGAATCTTAGGATCATAGAATGGTTAGAGTTGGAAAGGGCCTTAAGATCATCTAGTTCTAACCCCCCCCGCCATGGTCAGGGACACCTCACCCTAGACCATGTCACCCAAGGCTCTCTCCAGCCTGTCCTTGAACACTGCCAGGGATGGAGCATTCACACCTTCCTTGGGCATCCTGTTCCAGTGCCTTATCACCCTCGCAGTAAATTGTGCATAAGGGATTCTAGTATGAGCGACATGACCATATCTAACACATTCTTATGTATATAAGATCTGGGTAGTTTCATGGGGGGTCTGCGGATTCCTTCTCTCTTGCTGTCAAGTGCAGAAGATTACTCCCTGAAGGTTAAATGAAAAGTATTTCTGGGCTTATGGTGTGCTGATGCATTGCTGAGAGAATAGCTTCATTAAAAGCTTTCCAAAACTAACTTTGCTATATTTTGTACTGCTTGCATAGTCTCTTAAAAGTTTGTTGTGACATTTCATCTAGGCAGTATCTTACAATAAAGCTTAACCCAAAGGTTGTTTTTTTAATAAATATTTCCTATGTTAATTATACAAACACAAAATATTACTATGGGCAAAACAGAACATACCATATATGGACCCAAGAATTTATTACAGGTCTATTTTAAGTCTTAGCAATCTAAAAAGACCAGCACATTCAAAAGCATGAGTTTAATAAATAAAAGCATTTTTAATATAAATACTCTTAAAATTGTTACACAGGAAAAGTTGCTCATTTCTGCCTTTTTCTTGGGTGGAATTTCTCAAAACTGATTTCTAATAAACGTTAGCAAAGGGGCTATTGAAAAGATAACTTTCCCTACAGTTAAGAGGCATCCCATGTGTCTCTCGCACTTCTTCATGTCATGTTGTGATTCAGAACAGTGGGTGGCAAAGTGGCATGGCACACGTCTGTTCCTCAGGGACTGTGTTTGAGTGATATGTTCCCTGTAAAATTTTTTGGCTCCCAATAAGTGATGAGACCAGTGTACAGGACAAGGAAATGGGTTGTTTTGAGAGAGAGATCGAGATCATCTGTTGTGTA
This sequence comes from Forpus xanthops, assembly GCA_032466535.1. Classification (NCBI taxonomy): domain Eukaryota; kingdom Metazoa; phylum Chordata; class Aves; order Psittaciformes; family Psittacidae; genus Forpus; species Forpus xanthops. The sequence goes on from JASSUY010017521.1 coordinate 12,336, forward strand.
AAAAATTACCACAATTATATCTGATCAGGGATCAGATTTGACAGGGTGGAACTTAGGTTACAATGAAAGGGTCAGTGAGAAATTTGGTTTGAGTTCAGGAGGACTATTACTGCATTGCAGCAGGAATAAAGAAAGCCAAAGTCACTTGAATGTAACTAGTTGGATACTCTGGTTGGTTGGTTGGTTGGTTGCACCTGGCTTCCAAATCTGTATTAGTTATTTTTGGAATAATTTGGAGATCGGGAACTTGAGCACTGAGAAGCACAAGGAAAGTTGTAGGAAAAAAAAAATTAAGGAAGACTTGCAGTCATATGAACCAGGTCAGAAAATAAGTTTGAGGAAGGTGTTGTGCTCTTAATCTTGTTATTGCCCCAAAAGACACACACTAGGTGAAAAAGAATTGAGTGCATTTTAAGTCTTAACAGTCTAATCAAAGAATTTTTTTTAGTCCAGATCTAATTATTCCAGACAAAGAGAAAATAAGTTGAAAGAATAATAGTAAAGGAAAAGTTTTAATAATAAATAATGCAGATACTATTATATACGGACTTACTACTATCTTTTCCTTTCAATGATATTATATTCATCTTTCCCTTGCTTTTCTGCATCCTGAGGCAGTTGCCTTCAGTTGTGGTGAGCTACCACTATCACGAGTGCTTTGCTTGTGATACTTTGGGAAAGTATGGTATCTGTGGTGAGGGTTCCTTCATCCTCTGCCAGGAGGACTGTGATGTTGGTGGTGGCTTCTTCGAACTCACCCGTTGTCTGCTTGGGACTTCTGCTGCATGTTCCTTGTCATGCATTACACCTTGTTTTTTTTCTTCAGTCTGCAAATCCGTATTGCAATCAAATCTATTGCATACAGAGTTTCCAACATATTTGGTACTGTTCTTTATGCTCTTTGTTCCACCAGCATCTGGTTTTGCCAGTTCGCAGGTCTACATTCCTTTAACTTACCATTAGTGGGTTTTTTACAGCCTTGGGGTCTTTAAGGATCCACTTTCTTATATTTTCATTTGTCCATCTCCCTACAGTGCATTCTATGTCCCCAGTATTGAGGCCTCTATTCCTGTATTCCTCTATGCTACACCATTATGCTAGGGTGACAAACAGTTCCTTCTTCATACTTGTTACTCCTGTCTATAACAATTATGATTATACCATGCAATTATTCAAAGACAAATGAGGCAGTAGTCACCTAAGCCTTAGAAAATCTGTGGGTTTAGTTCCTGTTCTTCAACAAAATACAAAGAACCCACTAAGGTAGATTTTAGTTAAAGAGATGAGAGAAGGTTGTTGCACTGAAAGGTTTCAAGTATGACTAGGCAAAGGATTTAAAGATTGGCAGAACAGGAATGTTAATAATCTCATTTTACAGCCGAGGGGACTGTGCTATAATTGGTTACAGGAAAGTTGTCAAGCTTTACTTTAATTCATTGTTTTTGGAATAGCAACTTGGTTTTTCCATATTAAGAGCTTTCTCTCTGTCTGAGCTATTTCTTTAAAGTGTATTTATCTTCATATATTATGGGTCTGGGACAGTTGCCTGTGATTATATGATTGCTCATGAATGCTCTGCTAATGGTATTTTTCCTGAAGAAAAATATTGACTCATTTGTTTTGAGCTCCTACTCCACCCACATGTGGTAGCGTAGAATTATGTAAATTTTGCAAATGAGAAAAGTAAAGTTCTACCAAGTGTAATAGCGTTTATTTAAATGTGGATATCTCTTATTTCAGCCTGTTCAGAATGATTGTTATGGAAGTCCTGTGGCAGCACATGAGAAGATCTACGATTTTATGTTTGACCCTTAAAAACACTGTTGTACAAGAAATTACAGAATAGAATATCACCAGTAGAAGACCTTTTGGTGCTAATTAAACAAACCCAGGCTTATTTCCATTAATCAAATTTAGATTTATTGAAATTATTAACATTTAAAACTTTTAATTTTACTTTTTAATTTCGGTGGATTAGACTTATAAAATCTGTATTTTTATCAAATCAAAATGAGAAAAAAATAGGAAGGATTTTATTGTTAATTTTGGCCTATTCCAGCATGTTTTGTTCAGGTGAAGTTTCTGTACTTTTGCTTGATAAGAACAGCAGTTCATAGTAGCACATTAAACATATCCAAGGTGTTTGAAAATGCCTCTCCATTTGTTTCAGACTTATTATGGATAAGAAGGACTGCATATTACATCAAATTTAAAGCATCACCTTATCAAAAACAAAGGCATAGAAGAGCTAAAAATGCTTCATTACACCGAAAAAAATTGAGAATAACATTGCAAGGATTTCAGGGAAAAAAAAAAAAAAAAAAGGATGGTGTTGGTCTCTTTTAGGACATCCTTCATTTTTCTTGTAAAATGTCTTAATTACATTGGGTTCATTTCATTTCATTTATTTATTTATTTATTTTAATAGTAGATATGCTTGTGAAAAAATAGGAACTACTACAAAGAATGAATTACACTACATGCTATTCCAGGGGTACGGTAACATACATCCAAAGCTTAAATGAACATGCATTTAGGCTTCAATATAGACAAAACTTTGGGGAACTACTGCAGAAATAAGTCTTATCCTGGCAATATTTAGATAAAAGAATACCTAAGTTCTTTTGAACAGGACTGTGCAAGTTTGGTATTCATAATTTTTGCTGTTCTTGAGCTTTTTGGTTTCAAGAAAAAGTTAGCAAATAAATGAAAAACTCTTGTCCTAAGCCATCTTGTTTTAGAAGAAAAAAATATTTTCAAGTTGACTTACAGACTTTTTCCAGAACATTTTCTACAGAATATATAAACTGTGGTTCTTTGTTTAAAACTTGCAAGAATAAAATCTTCGCATATCAATCTCCTCAATTTAACACTTACATAGTTTAAAAGTTTACTTTTAACCTAGGAAATGTCTTTCTGATATATGACTTTAGTGCCTGAAGGGAGCCAGGAGGTATGAATCACACCAGGCGATAGAGCGATGATGGAGAAGATTGAAACAGTGATTAGGGTTCTTAATTAGCAAGAATCTACAGGCTATAAATTACTGCCAGAAGAAGTAATTAAACTCTTTTATTTGAATTTGGTGACAAGCATACCTAGTTTTAGGAGACAAAATTAGTGTGAAGATTAAAAGATGCTTGTTTGTGAGATGCAATACAGATGAGGTGCAAAACAGCAGTTTTTCTCTTCTGCTATTAGGCACTTCCTATTTTTATTCATTAAATGTTTTCTCCTATTATGTTTCTTTTGTATATATGTACTATCTTTGTTTTATTTCTTCATGAGTACAGATGTAAAGGATTTGGAGTTGCAGACTCACGAGGAATAACACCTCTTCCTGTTTTTTCTGCATTTGCACTCACTTTACTTGCAAATGTCTCCTGGATCCAAAAATGCAAAGTATTCTTAAAAGCTGTTCTTGGTTAGAGGACCCAGTGGGTTTTTCCAAGCTTTTCCTGTGTTTTTATTTCCATAGTCTGCTCTGACTGAATGTGAAACTACTGAACATCATATAGCTTGCAAATTCATTGTGTGATCTTGAGCAAATGTTTGGTCATTTGGGATCTCCAAATCTCCAAAGACCTTTCTCTAATTCTCTGTAACACTGTTACTGGAATCAGAGTGCTATTGTGGTGTGATGTGGCCAATAGATGTAAAAATATTCCTGAGTATTGCTGTTGATTGATGCCTTGACTCAGCTTCAGTGGGCAGAATCAGATTTTTTTTAATTATTTTTTTTTGTAACTGGTGAAATTGCTGCATTCCTCCTGCCACTTCATTTCCTTGTTTCTTTAGGAAAAGAAATAATAATTTTCAATAGCTTTCCTTTTTTTTTGCTTTTCTTATATTGAAACCGTACTGTAATTCTACCATCCCATGTAACTCCAGTAGGTGGAAAGCTGTATTAGCTGAATTAACTGTATCATCTCTAATCGCATCAAAACGATCTCTCTTTGCACAACAGACTGGTACTTTTTAGTGACCTTGCAGCCAGCTTAGTTTAGATTCCTTGTTCATCCTCTGGAATAATCTATTGTTCATATTTTTGATTAGAGTCTTCTTGATGGATAATATATCTACAGTTTGTTGAATCTGACTCTCAAGATGAGTCAGTTTTACTCCTCCTCCCTCTCCTACTCCTCCTGACATTTCTACATCAGAAGGAGTAATATTCTCTGACTCACTTTTTTTTTTTAGTGATCAAAGGGAAATCAGTCTGTGGAAACCATATCCACATGCATCAAACAGGAAACTTTCAGAATGTTAGTGCAACCTATTGAACAATTTTGCAGCCTCTTACTTTCTGGCTTCTGGCAGCTTCCTAGGAAGATTTTTCCCCTCCTCATCTTTTTGGTTGAAGAGTCAGTAAATCTGAAAAGCACAGTGCTAAGGAGACTGCTTCATTTGATTAATAAGTCAATATATTTGCTGTATAGCCAAGAATGGAACATCTTGTAGCAGTTGGCAGCATTTCTAAAAGAATAAGCATCTTCATGGAAGGGGCAAAGCGTAACGAGAGAGTTTTGACCAAGAGAAGACAGTTTTAGAAAGGCTTTCAAGAATTCTTGCATTACTGCAAACAGCTATCTGTTTTCTTCTGGACATGGTCCAGTGACTGCAGGACATAAATAAGTCATTTTCAGGCTCATATGATTTTTGAAACCGGACAAATTTTTTAGCTACTTGACTTCCTGTATTGCTCTCCAGCAGAGTTGGCCTGACTTTATATGTCTGACGCCAGATTGTGATACTCATTTTTTAGCTCAGGAGGTTGCCATTGAAAATCTGCATAAGATGGCTTTCATTTTCCATTCTGAAGTGCTCATATCTGCTTTGCAAAAGAACACTGGAGCATATGAAATAAGCCATTTAGGGGAACTGTTTCAGTAAATTCGTCTCAAGATTAGCAGTGAGAATGAAAGTCCCCATTTGAGCATCTGCCATGAAGGGGAGCTGATAAGCACAGGATAGTCCCCTGTTTTAACTTCTCTAGTGACTGCAGAGATAGTAGGTCAATGCTAGTCCTCCTTCTTTGCTACTACTATTGTGATGGAGATGCCAGGGAAGTAGCTGGAGCACAGTATACTCTGGCTGTCTCCCTAGTTGTGTTATGACTGGATGTCATTCCTGAATGTGACAAGTAAAAGCATTTCCTTGTGTAGGCCTTGTATTCTCTGAGCCTGGAACTGAAAACACTTCCTGGCTGCATCCCATCATGGATCTGCTGCATCCAGCAGATTTTTGATGCAGCAGAAAATCTGTCAGTCTCTGTAGATTCACAGATTTCACAGTCTGCTCCTAAGAGCCAAAGACTACCATGCATGAAGGAAGCCATACTATTGAGGAAACTATTTGTCTGGGATTTACTTGTTTTAACTGTTTTCAGCCATTTTATTCCACACACAAACACACACCCCACCCGCAAGAAAATGTAAGGAAACAGACAAGAACACAAATATTCTGCTCAACAACTTCCTTTAATTCAGTAGATTCTTTGGGTTCTGAATACAGAACTCATCCCTCAGGTGCAGCAGTGGCATTTTGAGTCATAGACACCAGCGGGATATACTTAAAATACAATTTTGGTACTCTGAGACAATTAAATATGGCTGCATATGTGTATGTGCATGTAGCTACATATCTTTCAGGGTCTGGGCATAACTAATTTCGTGTGGATTTTGTTATTTTAATAACTGGGCATTGCAGCAAGTTTCTGTAATAGATTAGTGGAAGTGATTACCAAAGGAATGATGCTCATTCTACCAGTGGGCGAGTCAAAGGAAGATTTTGCATTATAATTCCTGACAAGATATCTTCCAGCATATTTGGCAAGACAAGGAAACTTCACTGAGTCTTAAAAAAAAAAATCTTTGCAACAGAATTTTTTTTTTATTTAGAAAAATGGTAGCATTCCAGAATGGGGATGCTTTTTATGTAATAGATACACATTCATTAAAAAATCATATATATGCATATATATATATATACATATATATTAACACCCCTAAATTATAATTATGATGCATTACATAATCACAAATCAGTCATGTAATACATTGTTTATTAAGATAACATAAATGGAATAATGCGTAAAATTGTTACATTTATATGCATCTATTTTTATATGTATATAAACATTATGCAGATATTCTTAAGTCTTCAGTTGCCTTCTTACTAAAAAAGCTTTTTATATTTTGTTTAAAAGTTTTATAGAGTCAGAAAACCTTTCTATGTAATATTACCTCTTAAATGTTAATTTTGCTTGGTGTGTAACAATCTACTGCAAAAGAGAAGGTTATTTGATTTTTTTTTTTGTTATTATATGCCGAAGTGGATATCATGCATCTGGGCAGACATGAGTACCCTAATACGAAGTACGTTATTGGCATGACCTGAGTCAGAAGAGAAGATGTGCCAGGTCAGGACCTTAAGCGGGTGCCAGCATTACTAAAATTGTGAGGCTTTCATGAATTCAGCCCCATGAACACTAACATTTCAATGGGAATTGCCTGATTTGATTACTCTGAGTGCTGCTGGAGGTTGTTTCCTTTGAGCCACGAGGGCTCCAGCCGCTGCTCTTGGGCCACTGCAGACCTGTCGCTTGCAGACTGGCAGCTGCATCTCCTCGGCTGCTGAAACCAAGCTGCAGCTGGTCCTTTTGGAGCCAGCAAGAGCTTCTGTGATGCTGCCAGTGCTGTGCAGTGTCCTCTTGCTGGTAGGACGGGTGTAGGTTCTTGGAGGACATAGCCTTTGTCTGCTCATATGGAATGAAGATCCAGTTTCTGCACTGGCAGGAGCTCAGTGACTTGGAGTTAGGTTGGTATTTGGTTTCCTACCTGATGCAGCATTTCTACACCCTTTGGCAGATAGCAAAGGCAGAACATTGCTAGATCTCTGAGCTGACAGTCAGGTCTTAATTCTTACTGGCTTTGAGAAAGGGGAGAAAGGGAAGGAAAAAACTCTTCAGTGTCTGGGTTTTCACTGAAGTACTTAATTTGCAGGTAAACAGGTGATGGTTTCTGCTGTGTATGAAATAATGCCCCAAACTGTAAAAGCACATTATTAATTTCAGTTGAAAATGGCTTAGCTTCTCCATAAGGCTGAAAGGAAAATTAAGGGCTGTATAATAGATGTTATTTGAAAAATACTCATTTTGTTCCTCATCTTGTGTAAACAGATCTTTTGATGTGATTTTATCGTAAATTTTTATCATTAATTCTATTAGTCTTCCAGTTTTCTTTCATACTGCTAGCTAGTCATAGGGAGTCTAAAACATTGCTGTATAATAAAATTAAAACTTTGTGAAAAAAAAAAAAAACAAACAAACTTCCCGCTAGCAGCAGCAGCAGCAACAACAACAGTAATAATAGTAAAAAATCCCTCATATCTGGTTAGGGACTTTGGTATGCTTGAGAAAATTTAGGCTTGTCTTTGTAGCGAATGGTGGCTGTGAATTGCTTTGGCATATTATCTTCTGTGGACTTACAATATCATTAGTTTAATATTTATTACGCTTCATTAACTATATACAAGTTGCTAAATGATTTAATTTTCATAAATGGAAGTTATCTTTGCATAATTCTAATAATTAAAGCTTTACTTAGAACTTTGCACTGTCTCAAAGTCAGTGAGAACAAATTGACTGCTAATGAGAAAACCTGCTACTATTGCAGAGCTATTTAACATAGTTGAGTATTTTTCTTTAGGGCCAAGCAGATGTTGAAGTAAGTGAAAATAATAAGATTTTATATTTATTTGTAAATACTAATGCCAATCTTTAGGGGTAAATAGAGCAAATTCAGATATTTAAAAGCTATTTTATGTCAATAACCTTGTTTCCTTGAGTTAGGAGTTACGTTATGCTAACACTTCATGTTGCAAGTATACATGTTATAATAAACAAAGCACAAGCCCTGATGTTTAAAATAGTCTGTTACAAACACACTGTGCCTTTAGATGGATTATGTGTGTACCTGTCACACTTGCCACAAAATACTGGAATTTTTCTACAAGAAAAGATGTCATCTTTGAGTCAAATGATCTTAGGGTGAAATATTAATGACTTTAATTATTACTAAAAAGAACTATTCTTGGCTTTCTTACACATTGTTTTTCTTAGCTAAGTCGTACCCGTCGACACATGATGAGTAACTTGTCATGTACCTTGTTAATAAGTACAGCAAATACCGGAGTACAGAAACTTTTAGTCTACAGTTGCATCTAGGTCTGTTATCCTGTAGACCAGACCAAGAGCTGTTTAGAATCACTGTGGTTAGTGAAACTATGAAGGGACACCATCACCTTGAGTTAGCTTTCAATAAAGAGTTTCTGTGTACCAAAGGATGAGAAAATGTCAGTGGTAATGGAGGAGAATCTTTTAGTTTGTGTTAAAATTTCATTTGCAAAAATTGTCTAGGATTTGATGGGCAAAATAAAAACTGATATAAAATAAAAAGGAAATGACTGAATAGGTCTCGCTACTCAAGATGAATGCATAATGCAAAAAATTATAGTAATCAATAATGTGACAAAAGTGAGTATTACGGTGGTTTCAATAATTCAGGAGAGTAATAACTTGGAAAGAAACTTATCTTTTAAAAATGAGTGATTTTCAATTTACTATTTCTCTTTAAAGCATCGTTTATTTCTACTAGCCTCCAGCTGAGTTACAAACCAAAGAAGATAAGCACCAAGGACTGCAATTGTACCAAGTGTCCTTGCTGAGATACTGTTTCATCTCTTGTAGATGAAGCTCTATTAATACCTGGGCTCAATTAACCTTTAAAATACTTCTACTCTGAAATCAAAAATGTTAAAGCCAATGCTTTCTCATAGTTAGCGTGTATAATTTTCTGCTCATTATTGAACTATACTGAAATTTTTTTTAAATGTGTGGGTTTGTAACTTCTCCCATCTTTTCCCATCTAATTATTATATGCTCTTCCCTTCCCCCCGACCCCCCTATTTTTACTTTAAAAAACAAACCAAGTTTTCCCCAAAAGACAGGCATTTTAGTTGCCTGCTGTTTAATAGTCAGGTCTTATATAATCATTCTCTGGTCATAATGGAAGAAGCAAAATGTCCAAACATGAACTTGCAAGTATCTTAGACATATGGGAAGAAGATCAGGACAGAGGTCCAGAGGGAGAAGAGTGATATTGCAAGGCATTTTGATGAAAGATAGACTTATAATGGGAACTGGAAAGTCACGATGTCACTGTCATTTAAATATAAATCTGTGCAGAAACTGAAGTATTTTTCTTATGAATTTGTAGATCTAGTAGTTTGGTTTAATAGTCATCCATGCTTGATGTTTCAATAACTATGCTGGAAAAATATCTCCCCTTAAAAAAAATCTTCTGATGAATAAGATGTGTCATTAGCTCCCTGTAAGTGATTTCAAATAGAAATTATTTTAAGCAAAGTACACCAACGAATGAGTTAATGGAAAAAAGAAGCTGTCATTGGCACATCTCTGCCCTCAGACCTAAAATATCGAGACCACTTTTAAAAGAGCCCTGAGCTCCAGACCCTTGATTTTAGCCTTAACCTTCCCATAAGCTTGTTTATTACATGGAATTCAATGATTCCTTCTATTTATTTTTTTTTTTTTTTCCTTCTTGGATATGATTATCCTAGAGGGACCACTTGAAGTTTGTGATAAGATACTGTTTTCTTAGAATTTACTCCTTTTTGTACCCTGCTAGAATTGTAGCTGACCTTCTTACATCTTCCATTAACTAGCTTATTGTAGTAGTTTAAATGTATTTTCCCTTGTCTATTCAATTGTAAGTGTAGGAGCAAAATTCTTTTTCCCTTCCCATTCTGCAGAACTTGCTGATGGCTCTTCCTTTATTCCTTTCCTGTGTTATGAGCTCCTTCCACCACGTTCATCTTTACAAAAGCCTTTAATTCCTTACGGCTTTCCCTTCTTGCAGAAAGCCATTACAGGGCAGCTGATCCAGTGTGTTACTTAGAGATTTCATGTGTTGATGTACCCATGAACATAATTTTTTTTGTTGTCTTGTGTGTTTTTTCTGAAATTCCAAAGTTACATGCAGCTAAAATGCAAGTTTCTTCCTCACACTTTTCCCCTGTTCCATCATAGGGCCTTCCATAGTTTGCAGTCCTTCAGAATAAGCTTATTCCAACATGGGCTCTCCATTGGCTACAGTTCTTTCAGGAAGTGTCTCCCTGCTTGGGTGTGAGGTCCTCCCTGGGCTGCAGGAAGAGATCTGCTCGATGATGGACCTCTACGGGCTGCGGGGGCACAACTGCCTCACTATGGGCTGTACAATGGGCTGAAGATGAATCTCTGCTACGGTGCCTGGAGCACCTCCTCCCCTCCTTCTGCACTGACCTGAGTGTCTGCAGGGGTGTTTTTTTTCTCCTCCTTGGTCTCTGGTAGATTTCCCATTTCTTAAACGCATTTTCCCAGAGGCACTGCCACATTGGCTGAGGATCTCATCTGTGCCCTGGGGTGGTTTGGCTGGAGCTGGCTGGAACTTGCTGTGTCCGGCACAGGGTCTTTCCTCACAGAGACTGCCCCACAGCCCCACAGCCAGCCCCTGGGCACAGACACCCTATTCAGTGCCCCAGACCTGATTTAATCCAATAGCTGTGGTAAGTTGTCATCTTTTCTTCTTTCCTTCACTCCTGATACGTGTTTGTAGGCAGTTATCTACATGAGAGGTGGGACAGTGCACTGTATGTAATGGGTGTTCCTGTGCCACTGGAGATCACAGGAGTCCTCTGGTCCACCACAGTGATGGGAGCTTTATCCTACATATAAATCTATGTAGAGTACAGTACAGTAGAGTCTTAATTTCATTCTATGGTTTGTTAGCTGATAGTGCTGAAAGAAGTTGCCCGGAATGACCTTGGAGATAAAACTCTCTAAGGTGCAGTGCTGCCTTGGGAGCAGCTGGGTCTGTCTTGCTTGATACTCTGCTGAAGACTGAGCATCCTGATTCATGAACAGTTTCCAGCCCCGACATTGAAATAAAACTTGGAGTTGCATTTTTATTGAAATGCAAACCAAGCATTGTCAGTTGAGGGGGACACCCCCCCCCCCCCCAAATCCTCAAAACCTGCCCAACCAGAGAAAACTCTGCAGTCCTTGAGTATCATTTGACTTCTGATCTAGTCAGCTGTTTCTGTTTTCTGTAAGAACTTATTTTTGTCCTATGTATAAGGATATAAGCTTGACCCTTGAGGCAGATTTAGGCTGATAAAATCCTAACAGTGGTATTTTGAGCCTCCATAGTTATGTTACATTTCTGTGCAAATACATGAAAAGTTTGGGGGATTAGAATGGAAGCCAGTAAGCACTGCAAATTGAATCTGGTGATAGGAAAGTGATAAAAGTTAATCTCAAATTGAGTTAGCAGGCTGGACCTTTATTATTGGTCTATTTGGGATGCTTGGGGCTGAGATTTTGTGTACATTATTGGTATTTTTATTCAGAATTTGGTTTCTAAGTCTTATGTAGCTGAAAAGATACCAGTTCATGGCTCAGTGTTCAAGTGGAAGCCAGTAACAAGTGACGTCCGCTGAGAGTCCATACTAGGACTGGTAATATTTAATACCTTTATTAATGACATAGGCAATGGAATGGAGCACAGCTGTAATAAGTTTGAAGATGAAACTAAGCTGAGTGATGCAGTTGATTCCTTAGAGGAAAGGGGTGTTTTCCAGTGGGACCTTGACAGGACTGAGATGTGGGCCTATGTCAGTCTCATTAAGTTCAACAAGGACAAAGACAAGGTCCTGCACCTGGGTTGGAACAGTCCCAAATATCCAGACTGGAGGCTACATGGATTGAGAGCAGCTGTATGGAGAAGGACTTGGGCATGTTGATGGGTAGAAAATTAGACGTAGATGGCATTGTGCACTTACAGCCCAGAAAGCCACCCATATCCTGGGCTGCGTCATAAAAAGCATGGCTAGCAGACCAAGGGAGGTGATTCTTCTCCTCTACTCTGTTCTAGTAAGACCTCACCTGGAGTACTGCATCCAGCTCTGGGGTCTCCAGCATAAGAAGAAAATTGACCTGTTTGAGTGAGGCCAGAGGAGGGCCACAAAAATGATTAGAGGGCTGGAGTGCCTCTCCTATGAAGATAGACTGAGAGAGTTGGACTTGTTCATCCCGGAGAAGGAGAAGGCTCTGGGAAGACATTATTTTGTCCTTTCAATACTTACAAGGATCTTAAAAGAAGTAAAGAGAGACTTTTTACCAGTGTTTCTAGTGACAGGACAAGGGGTAATAATTTTAAACTGAAAGAGGGTAAATTTAGATTAGATATTAAGAAGACACTTGTTTACAATGAGGGTGGTGAGATACTGTCATTGATTGCCCAGAGAAGTAGTGGTTGCCCTATCCCTGACAGTGTTCAAGGCCAGGTTGAATGGGGCTTTGAGCAACCTGGTCTGGATTGGGTTGCCCAGGGAAGCTGTGAATGCTCTATCATTGGTGGTGTTCAGGGCCAGTTTGGACATAGCCTTGGGTGGCATGGTTTAGTGTGAGGTGTAAATGCAGGGGGGTTGGAACTAGATGATCTTAAGGTCCTTTCCAACCCTACCTATTCTATGATTCTATGTCCCTACACATGGTAGGGGCGTTGGACTACCTGATCTGCTCTTCTGGTGTAAACTATTCTACGATTTAACCACCACTTTTTTTCAACTATAGGTGAGGTACTAACAAGTTATGTTATTTTAGTACTTAAATGTTACCATGGTAGATATGAAAGGTATGGTAATGGAATACCTTTGAGTTCGAAGACTCAGTAAATTATATAAATACATGCACACACATTTTTTTAATGGTGTTTTGGTTTTGGCCTATTTATTCAATTTTTTTCAGTTGCTGGCATAACAGTTGAAAAACACATTTTCTTCATTTATTTTTTTCTAGCTAGTTAACAATAATTTTCTTCTTATTTATCTATTTTGGTGACCATGATGAGGGAATAATAAACGAATTGCCATCACTGGAGTTGTAAATAAGCTTGTCTCTTTAAATGGACAATATAGGTGGCTTACATATAAAGATTACGCTTAAAAATTATCCTTTGTGCCTGAAAAATAATGCATAAATAAAGGTGCTCATATATGTGATACCGTTGGAAAAAAAAAGGAGGAAGCAGTTAACCCCAGATTTTTAGCTACTTAAAACAGTGATTCTGTAGTCTTTCACTCTTTCTTTATTCCTATTACTGTTAAGTATGGAAGGGGTATTTTAAATGAGAAATGCTTTGAAAATGGTGGCATAGAAAAAAAGGATTCTCTCCATGCATTGGTATCACAGCAGTGCAAATTTACAGATGTCTTGGTATCTATGCACATCCTTCAACATAGAGATTTCAGCTAAGAAGCTGAGCAAATCTACTTTTGTTGTGATCTGTTTAGCAGTGGAATAAAAATAATAAGTTGCTTGGAGAATAAAGTTTCAATCAAGAGCTGTTGCTTAGGTTACTTTTGGTAAACGGCAAAGCCATGCTTCTATCAAACATAAACCACTTTTCTCTCTCCTTTCCTTTCCTACTGTCAGCGCTAGAAACCAGCAAAAACATCTAATAAAAAAATAAATACATGCATTGAAAAGAGATTGAGAAAGTTATTACTCAAATTTGGAATTAAAATTAAAGTTCAAACTCAATTTTAAAGACAATATTTCTTTGAAATTTTATTTTACGTTTGTTTATGTGTATGCCTAGTGTAGTGCTCAAGTAACAGTTAATAAAGAAAAGAAGGGAAAAGTAGTTTGTACTACTCAGAAATCTGGCCTGCTTGATCTTTGCATAAAACATACTGATAAAGAAGTATTTTCTTTATTTGTCCTCAGTGATTACTTAAATTTAGTAACTATGGAAACACAACTGGATAGCATGAGGAAGAATGTGCAGGGGTAAATTTACAGTTAGTCTTTTCATCTTCAAAGGTCTCTTCCAACCTAAACTATTCTATGATTCCATGATTATTTCACCAACACTTTTTTTATTACTATAGCTGAACTACTGACAAGTTATGTTATTTTAGTACTTAAATGTTACCATGATATGTAAGAAAATAGAGTACCTTTGAGAGAGTAAAAGTTAGAAGACTCAATAAAGTCCTCAGAATTTATGTAGATTTTGCTTTTACTCTATGACTGAGCTCAGGTTCTTAACTGTCCTCTTACCAGTTTATGTGTGTGCAGGTACATTATATATAGAATCATAGAATCATAGAATAGTTAGGGTTAGAAAGGACATTAAGATCATCTAGTTCCAACCCAACTGGCCAGGGGCAGGGACACTCACAGTAAACCATGCCACGCAGGGCTATGTCCAACCTGGCCTTGAACACCACCAGTAATGGAGCATTCACAACTTCCCTGGGCAACCCATTCCAGTGCCTCACCACCCTTACAGGAAAGAATTTCTTCCTCATATCCAATCTAAACTTCCCCTGTTTAAGTTTGAACCCATTACCCCATGTCCCCTCACTACAGTCCCTCATGAAGGGTCCCTCTCCAGCATCCCTCTAGGCCTCCTTCAGATATTGGAAGGCTGCTATGAGGTCTCTCCAGGTTCTCCAGGCTCAACAACCCCAACTCTCTCATCCTGTCTTCATAGGGGAGGTGCTCCAGTCCCCTGATCATCCTTGTGGCCCTCTGTCGTGATTTGAGGCTCTCAAACTCATGCAGTCGCTCTCTCACTCACTCCCCTCTCTTTCTTCCTCAGTCCTGGGGAATGGAGAGGAGAATCAAAAGAATGCAACTCCCACAGGTTGAGATAAGAACAGTTTAGTAACTAAGGCATAACATAAATCACTACTGCTATCACCAATAATAATACAAGAGAAATACAAAGAAAGAGAATACAATAGATCTTCACCTGATACCTAGCCACGCCATGCAATGCCCCCCCCCCACCTGATACCAAGCTCGACTATGCAGTGCACCCCATCACCTCATACCAAATCCCGCCCACGCTGTGCACCTCCCCTGCACCACCACCTTTCTGGGTCTCTGCTCTCCGTCTCTCCATCCTGGACATGATGTGTTGTGGTATGGAATACCTCTTTGGTCAGTTTGGGTCAGGTGCCCTGTCTCTGCTTCTGCCTAGTTTCTTCCCGGCTTCCCTCCTCCCTTGCAGATCATGAAACTCAGAAAGTCCTTGGCCAGCCTAAACATTCTAAGCCATAACTATAAACACTCATGCTATCAGTGGGGCTCCCAAGCCAAAAATCCAAACCACAGTGCTGCACCAGCTACTACTTAAAGGGGAAAAACGACTGCTGCTGCTGAACCCATGACACCCTCCTCTGGGCTTTTTCCAACAGTTCCATGTCCTTTTTACGTTGAATATATATGCATGTTCATATAGTACATACATTTAAGTCATATTTACTTGAAATACATGCTCTGTTTACTTTTATTACAGCCTTCTGAAATTCTAGCTAGAAAACTTGCGAGCTTCTCTCCCTTCACTGTTGTTTTGCAGAACTTACTAGGTGTTTTTTCTAAATGAAAGTTTAAGAACTGAGTTATAACTTTAAAAGGCAAATCTGTAAAGGTTTATGCGATAAAATAGTAGTCAGAGCATTAGGAGGCTCACAGATGGATTATTGGACAAAAGTGTAATATAAAAGTTGCAAATGTAAGGTAAAGTCAGTTTCTTGTGTTACTGTACAAAGCGTATGTTGTTTTTAATGTGATAAATTGCAGAACTCGTAGGGTTTTACATACTACTTGGCACACATTCCAATGTCTGTCTTTTATATTGCTTCTGATTGTGGACTGAAAATACAAATTCACTTTTATAGAAGAGTGTGCCCCATGTATTTCTGGATTATGTTGTTTATATAATGACCTGATGTGAAATGTTTTATCTTCTGTATATCATTGTAAACCTCAACGTGGTATCTTAATGTTTTAATCCACATGAGGATAAACCTCCTTGTATGACAGAAAAGGTATTGAGTTCTGTAGGGTTAATATCGGGAATTCTTGAAATTATTCATGTTTTCTCTCACTATCTAAACTGTATGTGATCAAATATGTTAAGACAGTGAGGCCAAGGAAAAGAGTTTGATCGTCTGTACTTTGAAATTCTGAAATGTGTATTTTGTGACTTTCTTTGGATAACGGTTTATCTTTGTCTTAAATGCAGCATTTGTTGTGAAGGTCTTTCTTCCCGGATCTCTTTTTTCCCCTCCAAATTTCCCTCAAGTGTCTTCTCTTGTCACGTAGAAGAAATGAAATGAGAAGCTAAGTCCCAGAATGCATTCTTTTGGTTCTGGTGCAATCTCTAAAATGCATCAAATGTCAAGCTATGCCCACTGTGAGCAATTCATGGAGAAATTGCCTCAACATTTTGATCACAGTCAGGCTTTTATTATGAAAGTAGCTGGCATAGAAAGACACCTTTAGAAGTGCGAAAACAAGTAACACAATGAAGTAAAAATGATAAAATTGAGCACAGCTCTGGCACAGTATAGCTGCTGTCCTTGGCAGTATCAGTTGCCTTCCACAATAGTCTATGACTGCCAGGAAAACCCTACTCACTATGGGGAAGTAATTTCTGTTGGTTAACTTTCATTTTAATACCAAAGAAGAGTTCAAGCCAGAATCCCATGTGTGAAAACCTTTTTCTGTGTGTCCATAAAATGTCCTTAGGAAGTCCCTTTATTTTAAGATAAACCTAAAGGAACACTTTATCCTGTGTGGCTCTGTAAGTAATTTTCTGTGTATTCTGAATGAGTATTGGTGACAGAGCTTTCCAACTGAAAGAACATATTCAGAACTTTAAGCAAGAAAAAAAATAAGGCAAGAAGTGGACATGCAGATCATTTGGACTGTAGAATGTGAAACTGCTTCTTCCTTCCTTCCTTGAAATTTTGTAGGGGAAATGCATCACTTTCCGTGGCACAGTCTGTGGTATGTCAATACAAAAGCACAGGTACTTTCTTTTTTTGCCATGTTTTTCCTAGCAAGGGTTTATACACTTAAGCTCGCTGCTACCTTCATCTCACTGAAGGATGAATTTAAGTCTGTCAGATGTCTTGTGCTCTTGCAGTGTTCTGCAGTTCTGCAACCCAAAGGCAACAGACTTGGTAACACTTTCATCTAT
The DNA here is from genome assembly GCA_032466535.1 of Forpus xanthops. Lineage (NCBI taxonomy): Eukaryota > Metazoa > Chordata > Aves > Psittaciformes > Psittacidae > Forpus > Forpus xanthops. Next base: position 29,456 of record JASSUY010017521.1, read on the forward strand.
CACTTAGAAGCTGGCTCATGTTGTTTATAGTATACAGGGGAGGCATGTATGCTGAAAAAGTCTGAACCTAACCTGCCTGGTCTCTTAAGGCGCATGTGTCCTCATTTGAAATTGGCAGTCACAATGGGCCCAATTATCCATTGACTGCCACCTCTCATGGTCAAGAAAGTCTTTACTGTAAGGGTGGTGAGGCACTGGAATGGGCTGCCCAGGGAAGTTGTGAATGCTCCATCGCTGGCAGTGTTCAAGGCTGGGCTGGACATAGCCTTGGGTGACATGGTTTAGTGGGAGGTGTCCCTGCCCAGAGCAGGGGGGTTGGAACTTGATGATCTCGAGGTCCTTTCCAACCCTAACTATTCTATGATTCTATGTAAGAAGGTATATACTACCATGATTTGACGTCATTGCACACCTGGCATGCCTATATGACAAAGTTTACAAAAAAAAAAAAAAAAAAAAGAGGCAGTAGAGTGTCAAGCAATTAATATTTGTGGTATTATATCTTCCGTGTTGCAGGAAATCCAAAGTTAAAGTTGAAGAGTGTCAAACCTTTGAAGAGCCTTTCTTACCTTATTTTAGTTTTCTAATGAAAGCTTGCAGAGGTAAGAACCCAAAAGCACTCATACTATCCTGAAATAAAGATTTACTCTGGAGGATCATTTTATCTCATGATTCCTACTGGAATCATTGCACCAAGGAATAAATTGCTACATATTTGCAACTCTAGAAATAAGACATCTTTAAGATATCTTACTTGTATGGCACTTCAATGTAGACCTTGATGTATTAAAGGAGACACTAATTTAGGTATCTTCATATTTTTTTCTTAGCCTGATCCAGGAATTTTTCCTTCCTGTGCTTGAATTTTCTGCCGCCAGATTAATTTCCACAAGTGTGTCTCTCCTTCTAAGCAGTTGTCAAGGTAGAAACATCTAAGAATTGCATCTGCACAGCTTTGTGAACATCAAAATTTTCTAAATCGTAATTATTTGCATTCCTGTTTTAGATCTCTGTTATTTACATTTTAAGATTATTTTATTGGTTTTGTATTTTTTTGTTATATCTCCATCTTACAACTACAGTAACTTTTTAGTTTGAGAAAATATTACATGCTATTGTGATTTTTCCACTTTCCCTCTTTTCTCTTGGAAATGTAGTGAAAAGATGCCATCATATAGTGTTTCTTATACTTAAATTATACACTACTTCGCATTACCTGCTAAAATCTATGAGGTGAAACCATTCTAGACTCCTGTTGTGATGGAGGTTGTTCAAAATACAATCCTGTTATGGTCAACAGAGTACATACCACACATAGAGGCACAACTTATTCTGATGAATAACTTCTCAAACATGTTTGTATCTAAACGGAATGAAATAGTTATTATTCCAGTTGCAAAAATACAAACATTTATCTCATTAATAACACCCTTAAAGTGGCTATAGAAATGGTTTTATTAAAACTCACCCTAGTGTCTTTTCTCTGTGCACCTAACGTTGATGGTTGATGGCTTCTCCTAGCCCTCCATGGGTGCAGTTGCAGAGTCATCATCTTGAGGTCTTTGTTGGCAGGGTGTGATGTTCATGATGAAAGCCCACACCTCTTCAGTCTTGGGACCTGCTTGGGTTCATTTTTATGTTTCATTGGCCCAAGGTGCTGCCTTCTGGTTGCCCTTGAACTATATATTCAAGAAAAACATCAAGAAAACACTCCAAGGTATTTTGGACTTTTTTTCCCCCAGTTTATGTCATAGTCTGTCTCACCATTCCCTCCAAATAGGAGCCCTTTACCCTGGAATTAACTGAGTAGTTTTAAATTATGGCAGCAGCTTGTTTCCAGCAGAACCCAGGTTCAAGAGCTGCCTAGAAACACTACCTGCATCATAAAAAACATGAAATAAATAGAAGATGAGAAGTGCAAGGAATACTGAAATCCTTCTGAAAGGCTCATGGCAAGTGGGAACAGAGGGTGTCAGTGGCTGACAGGACATGGATTTAGGTGTGTGAAATGGATGAACCAAGGTGCAGTGATAGAGGTACAGGATGAAAGAGGGTGGAAAAGCAATGGAAGGAGTGACTATTTGGAATGGGTGAAATGCAGGCTGTTGTTACTGAATCTACTCTACTAATCCCTCTACTCTGCTTTCGTGAGACCTCACTTGGAGTCTTGTGTGCATTTCTGGTGTCTTCAACATAAAAAGGACAAGGAACTGTTGGAACAAGCCCAGAGGAGGGCCACGAGGATGATCAAGGGACTGGAGCACCTCCCATATGAAGATAGGATGAGAAAGTTGGGTCTGTTGAACCTGGAGAAGAGAAGGCTGAGTGGAGACCTCCTAGCAGCCTTCCAGTATCTGAAGGGGGCCTATAGGGATGCTGG
>JASSUY010017522.1:7039-53383 GCA_032466535.1 Forpus xanthops
CCCACAACTCAAATTCCTGAACCAGTCATTTGGAAAAACAGTCCAGATAAATAATCTGTGTCATTCAGATTCTTGCTCTTGTATTTTTTTTTTTTAAATGCATCAGAAGGCAACTGGTACTAATACGTCCTATATGTGTTTATCTTTTCAAAGAGATGCCACAATAACAAAGCAGCAAGTACATCTCCTAGAATCTTACTGTTTCTTTGGAGTCAAATGATGATTATTACTAGGGTGCAAGAGACAAATTTGAGCTTCTGTTTCTTTGGCACTAGCTTAATTCACAGGTGAATGTATCAAAATAATTAAGAATCATAAATACAAATATGGAAAGAATTAAAAGCTGGACAGGTTAAGTTATACCTGTCATATACACAGCTGAACATTTGGCATAAATATTTAATAGAGTCTTGTTTGCCAAAGTTTTAAGAGTATTAGAACCACAGCTGTTACCTAAGGATGTAGTTATCCACTCACTGTGCTGATAATAATCTCTCTACTCAAGAGAAACATTCATAGTTAACCCTGGGTGCTATTCCCAATACTCAGTCCAGTCTATTCAAAAACCTAGGTTCTTAGGTAGGCTTCTTTGCTTAAAAAATTTTCGTCTCCTGAGAGAAAATTATCTTGTCCTGGTGGCAAATTTGATTTGGTCTATATTGGTTTTATGTATTTGCTAGTCTTGAAGAAGCTTTAGTAGTGGGATGCTTTCCCGTGCATAGCAGGAGTAGTAAAAAGGTACTGACTGTGGATGAAGCTGGAATGCAAACACTAAGTGTTTCCTGTAATCATTAGAATTCTTTTTATTATGGTAGGGGTATTTTTAATTGATGTATCAATTTCCTATATAATTCTATCCCTTCAAAAATAAGTACAGAAAAATTTCCCAGTATTTTTTGTGAATTTGCAGAAATTTTCTAGAAGTGATTCCATATGCTACTAATGTTACTATGTAGTCTGGCAGTCCAAGAGGAGTTTTGTTTCAGCAATTCTAAAATACTTGCAAAAAATGCACTCTGTGTTATGCTGTGTTTACTCTTTAAGCAATGTGAATTAGTTCTTCTGGAATAGCAATTGTCTTACTGGGGTTTCTTGACCTCAGTCTTTAGCCTCCAGGGCCTTGTGTGCCTGCTGTATCCTAGTATTGGGGTACCACCTTGACAGCGACCCAGAAAGTTGTCCAAGGCCTTGTGTAGAAAGAACAATAGATTTGGTTTTTGTATGGACTGCAATTTCTACTGGTTTTCGAATTTTAGCACCTTAGGTGAGCAAAGGATTTATAAACTGACTATGGCTGAGTGAATGACAGCTCTTAATAAATACTATTCTTCGCTCCCAGGATTGTTTGTTGCAAGCAGAGACCAAAATGAAGGGAAGCATTCAGTTAAAGGCTCTGGACTGCTGGGAGCAGTTAGGACAGTTGTGACTTACTCAGCTGTCTTTCCCGAAGGGCCGCATGGGAGGAAAGGGTGACTAAACCAGCTCTTACTTTAGCTACTTTCCTGACAAGACTTTTGACATGGTGAAGAGAGCCTTGAACAGAGATGATATCTACTCTTTATAGCTTAGATTACTGTGTATTTACCATTGGCTGATAAAGCCAAGCAGAAGCTTTGTAACTTGGGGGGCAAGTTACAAAGTCAGATTCTGAAGAGACTGTACCATTTATGAGGTTCTGAACAAAAAAGAAACACCTCAGTGATAAACAGCCTACATCTTAGTGTGTTGGAAGCAGTTGAAATGCTCTAGCAAGTATATTTCTTGCTTGAATATTTTCTTCTGTAGGATCTTTTCCATGTAAAATGCTCTTTCCATGTAAGGTCATTTGTGCCGTGAACATGTACTTTGTTGTTAATGTGATAACAGAAAACTGCATATCATTTTTCATGTTTTATTTAATTATTGATCCTTTCAACTTTACAAGACTTAATTAGAATTTGCTGTATTGAACACAACAAAAAAATTAAATTTGTTGAATTAGTAAATAGCAGAGAATTAGTGGTAGTTTAGTGATTTAATTAACACAGCTTTATTCCAGCACACTAGTTAATGAAAGACAAGCATTGGGCCATCTGGTACTGTTTCAGGAAATGTGGAAACAAAACTGCCTTACCTTCCTCTGTTGTTATTTGCATTTTGATGAATCTGCTGGTTCTCCTCTTTCAGATGAAGTCCCTAAACCACTACAGAAACCTTAAAGATAAAATGCTTTTTATGTTTGTAAGGTGATTTTAGACACTATTGCTTTTCACAAAACTCCAATATTCTAAATGTTGAATGGCACAATAAAAATTATCTATCCAGAAGGCCTAAAGCCACCACTCCTATGCCATCTAATTAAAAACTTCACAGGTTTGTTCATTGGTGGTCAAGTTGTTGCGGGGTGCCAGGGGACTGGGAATGGTAGAAAATTTTTCTTAAACTGTTACATTTATCTTGACAGTGAAAACTGACAGGTTCCCAGTGAGTAGTAATGCAAGACACTGCACAATCTCAGGTAGCTCCTTCCATGAGCTTGCATAGTTCTGTATTCTTCTAGTTAAATTAATAAAAAGTTTTAAAGTTATTTAAAAATAACATAGGGTAAATATTTTGCCATTGAAATGCATGTTTTAGGGAGCTCAGGCTTTTAAATTATGGATGTTTTAAATTTTCCCCTAAGTATTCTAGAATGTCACTAAAAATGTACTTGTACGCTGCCTGCCAAGAATTAACCAATGACATTTGAAGTCACCTAAGTAAAATAATGCCCAACTGTACAACTGATTTAAAACCCCAGAAAAACAATCAAAATAATCCCCAAACAAAGAAAAATTAATGGTTCTGTCCTGCATTCTGCTGAAAAACAAAGAAAAACAAAAATTCCCCTGAAGGATTCACTTTTGCTAGCAAGTATTTAAGATCCATGAGTTGTGCTATCAACTGACAAAGGTAATTCTTTGTTAACATTTAAAAAGTGTCAAGATGTGAATAGAACTGAAGGATAGTAAAGGAACTGAAAGATATTTTTGTGCTTTATAATGATTTGTTTTGGCTATCTGAAGCTTATTTGTATCAATATACTCCTTTAATCAGTAAACTACTTGTAGATATTCAGATACCTATACGTTTTTTTAAGACCTGGGCAGAGGAAGAATTGGATGTACTTAAGTAATTAACTGTTGTGGTTTAAGCCCAGGGGTAACTCAGAACCACACAGCTATTCTTTCACTTGCCCATTCCTCCCCCCTGCTCCTGTAGGGGAGGGGAGAAGAATCGAAAGAAACTCACACGGGTTGAGATAAGAACAGTCTGGTCACTAAGGCATAACACATATTAAAGAGGCTTTAACCGTTTAGGTTGCTTAATTGCAATGTGTTTCACACTTGTGAATAACCTGGGCAATAGTGTCCATTGTTAAGTCCACCCCTCTATCACGAACCCATCTCTATGTTGCACCTCTGCCCTGATGGCCTGAAGTGTCATGGGCCACCCGGGGCAAAAATAATTCACTCTTATATTGCCAATCTAAGTCTAACTGAGCCACTTCAATCTTACCAGCTTTATTTGCTTGTTGGTTGTTCTGGTGTTCCTCAGTGGCCCGACTCTTTGGTACATGAGCCTCTACATGGTGTACCTTTACCACCAGGTTTTGTACCTGGGCAGCGATATCTTGCCACAGTGCAGCAGCCCAGATGGGTTTACCTCTGCGTTGCCAGTTGCTGTGCTTCCATTGCTGCAACCACCCCCACAGGACATTTGCCACAATCCATGAGTCAGTAAAGAGATAAAGTACTGGCCATTTTTCTCAATGTCAAAGGCCAGCTGAATGCCTTTCACCTCAGCAAAGTGACTCGATTCACCCTTTCCTTCATCAGTTTCCGCAACTTGTCGAGGACTCCATACAGCTGCCTTCCATCTATGATGCTTTCCTACAGTATGGCAGGATCCATCAGTAAACAGGGCATACTGCTTTTCACTTTCTGACAGTTCATTATATGGTGGAGCATCTTCAGCATGCATCACCTCCTCCTCTGGTAACATTCCAAAATCTATGCCCTCTGGCCAGCCCATGATGACTTCTAGAATTCCTGGGCGACTGGGATTTCCTATTCAAGCTCATTGTGTAATTAGTGCAGCCCACTTACTATGTGTAACGTTAGTTCCATGATGTGTAGAGGAGACCTTACCTTTGAAAACCCAGTCCAGCACAGGCAGCCAGGATGCCAGGAGTAGCTGTGCTTCAGTGCCAGTCACTTCCGAAGCAGCTCAAAACCCTTCATAGGCTGCCAGTATCTCTTTTTCAGTTGGGGTATAGCTGGCCTCAGATCCTTTGTATAACCGACTCCAAAAGCTGAGGAGTCGACCTCGAGTTTCCCCTGGAGCTTTCTGCGAGAGGCTCCAGGTAGGACCATTCTCCCCGGCTACTATGTAGAGTATATTTTCCACATCTGGCCCTGTCTGGACTGGTCTAAGAGCTACTACACAAACTATCTCTCATTTAATTTGCTGAAAGGCTTGTTGTTGCTCAAGGCCCCATTAAAAATAATTTTTCTTCCAGGTAACATGATAGAGAGGGCGTGCAGTCAAACTAATTTGGGATGTGCATCCTCCAGAACCCAAGAAAGCTTGTGTTTCTTTCTTATTAGTTGGTGGAGACATAGCTGTTATCTTGTTGATCCCATCTGTGGGGATCTGGTGACATCCATCTTGCCATTTTATTCCCAAAAATTCAATCTCATGTGCAGGTCTCTTGACCTTACTCTGTTTTATGGCAAAACCGATTTTCAGCAGGACTTGAACTATTTTCCCCCCTTTCTCAAAGATTTCTTCTGCTGTATTGCCCCTGTTCTGGAGCTTGCCCCTGTTCCAGTGGAGTCTGGATCAGTGCATGGTAGATTGTACAGCTGTGTTTCCACCTCTGGGACAGTGGGTTCCAAGTGTACTGGATACCCCTCAAAGTAAAAGATAACTCTGGCCTGCACTCTACCCCCAAAGCAACTGAGAAAAATGCATTGGCAATATCAGTCATGGCATACCACTTGGCTGCCTTTGATTCCAGTTCATAATGAAGTTCTAGCATGTCCAGTACGGCAGCACTCAAGGGAGGTGTGACTTTATTCAGGCCACGATAGTCTACTGTTAGTCTTCATTCTCCATTAAGCTTTTGCACTGGCCATATGGGGCTAATAAAGGGTGAGTGGGTCTTAATGATCACTCCTTGATTTTTCAGCCTATGGGTCAGCTTATGGATGGGAATCAGGGAGTCTTGGTTGGTGCAATATTGCTGCTGGTATACTGTTGTGGTTGTGATTGGCACTTGTTTTTCTTTGACCTTCAGCAGCCTCACAACAGAAGGATTCTCTGAGAGGTCAGGCAAGGTGGATAGCTGCTCAATTTCCTCTGTCTCCAAAGCAGCAATACCGAAAGCCCATAGGTACACTTTTGGGTCCTTGAAGTATCCTCTCCTGAGGTAGTCTATGCCAAGGATGCATGGAGCCTTTGGTCCAGTCTCAAAGAGGTGCTTTTGCCATTACCTCCCAGTCAGGCTGATTCCAAAGTTAGCTCTTGGGATCCTTCTGTCACTCCAGAAATATAAATGTGTTCTACCCATTGACAGCTTGATGGCATCAACTTTAAGATCGAGTCCAGCCATTAACCTGTCATTGCCAAGTTCCCCACTGACCAGGTTAAGAAAACTAAGGCCCAGTTAGAATTAAACTTGGCAAGGAATATTAAGGATAACAGGAATGGATTCTATAGGTACACTGCAAGTAAGAGACAGGTTAGGAACAATGTGGGCCCTCTCCAGAAGCTATCGGGAGAACTGGCTACCCTAGATTTGGAGAAAGCTTAAGGTTCTTAAGGACTTCTTTGCCTCAGTCTTCACTGGCAAATGCTCTGACCACACCACCCAGGTCTTGGAAGGCAGACGCAGGGATGGTGAGAATGAAGACCCCAGGCCCCCTGTGGGAGAGGATCTGGTTCGAGACCATCTTAAGAATCTGAATGTATACAAGCCCATGGGACCTGATGAAATTCATCCACGGGTCCTGAAGGAGCTGGTGAAGGAAGCTGCTAAGCCGCTGTCCATATTTGAAAGCTCATAGCAGTCAGGTGAAGTTCTAGATGACTGGAAAAAGGAAATATAACCCCTGTTTTCAAGAAGGCAAAATGGATGAGCCAGGGAACTACAGACCAGTCAGGTTCACCTCTGTGCCTGGCAAAATCTTGGAGTGGATTCTCCTGGAAGGAATGCTGAGGCACATGACAAACACAAGGTGCTTGGTGACAGCCAGCATGGCTTCACTAAGGGTAAATCCTGCCTGACCAATCTGGTGGCCTTCTATGATGTGGCTACGGAATTGATAGACAGGGGTAGAGCAGTTGATGTCATCTACCTGGACTTCTGCAAAGCATTTGACACTGCCTCACATGACATCCTTGTTTCTAAGTTGGAGAGACATCAATATGATAGGTGGAGCACTCGGTGGATAAAGAACTGGCTGGATGGCCACACACAAAGAGTTGTGGTCAATGGATCAGTGTCCAGCTGGAGACCAGTAACAAGTGGTGTCCCTCAGGGATCAGTGTTGAGACTGCTGTTGTTCAACATCTTTGTCAGTGACATGGACAGTGGGATTGAGTGTGCCCTCAGCAAGTTTGCCAATGGCATCAAGACGCGTGTTTCAGTTAATACGTTGGAGGGAAGGAATGTCATCCAGAGGGACCTTGACACACTTGTGAGGTGGACTGATGCCAACCTGATGAAATTTAACCATGCCAAGTGCAAGGTCCTACACCTGGCTCGAAGCAATCCCAGGCACAGCTACAGGTTGGGCAGAGAAGACATTCAGAGCAGCCCTGAGGAGAAGGACTTGGGGGTGTTAGTCACTGAGAAAATGAACACTATCTGGCAGTGTGCTCTTGCTTCCCAGAAAGCCAACCGTATCCTGGGCTGCATCAAAAGGAGAGTGACCAGCAGGTCGAGGGAGGTGATCCTGCCCCTCTACTCTTCTCTCGTGAGACCTCACTTGGAATATTGTGTGCAGTTCTGGTGTCCTCAACATAAAAAGGACATGAAAGTGTTAGAACAAGTCCAGAGGGAGGGCCACGAGGATGATGAGGGGACTGGAGCACCTCCCGTATGAAGACAGGCTGAGAGAGTTAGGGCTGTTCAGCGTGGAGAAGAGAAGGCTGCGTGGAGACCTCATTGCAGCCTTCCAGTATCTGAAAGGGGCTTATAGGGATCCTGGGGAGAGACTGTTCATGAGGGACTGTAGTGAGAGGACAAGGGGTAATGGGTTCAAGCTTAAAGAGGCAAAGTTTAGATTGGATCTGAGGAAGAAAGTCATTACTGTAAGGGTGGGGAGGCAGTGGGATAAGTTGTCCAGGGAAGTTTTGAATGCTCCATGGCTGGTGTGTTCAAGGCCAGGTTGGACATAGCCTTGGGTGGAAAGTTCTGGTGTGAGGTTTCCCTGCCCCTGGCAGGGGGGTTGGAACTAGATGATCTTAAGGTCTTCTTCAACCCCAACTATTCTGATTCTAAGTCATGTCAAATTGCGATGTCTACACATCTTTTAAATACATCCGGGGATTGGGGCTCCTCTACTTTCCTGGTCTTCCAGTGTTTTACAACCATTTTGGTAAAGTAATTTTTCCTGGTTGCTAATTTAAATCTCTCCGGGTGCAACTTAGGGCTATTTCACTTTGTCCTATTGGTTGTTATTTGGGGAGCTCTAGAGGGCAGTAAGGTCTCCTCCAAGCTAAATAGCTCAGTTCCCTTAGCTAGTTCTCAGAAGACTGGTGCTCTAGGCTCTTAACCAGCTTCATTGTCCTTCTTTGGACACACCTCAGCACCTCTGTGTCTGTCTTGTAGTGAGGGGCCCAGAACTGAGCACAGCATTTGAGGCGCTGCGTCACCAGTGCCCTGTACTTCCCTAATCTTGCTAGCCATGCTATTTCTGATACAGCTCATGATGCTATTAGCCTTGACCACTTGGGCATGCTTATGGCTCCTATTCAGCTGTCAACTGAAATTAACCAGCACCCCCTGGTCCTTTTCTGTCAGGCAGTTTTCCTGCCATTCTTCCCCAAGCCTGTGGTGTTTTATAGTAGTGTGACCTAAGTGCAGGCCCAAGCACTTAGCCTTGTTAAACCTCAAGCAGTTGGCCTCAGCATATCAATCCAGCCCCAAATTGGGAGTTCTGTTTGTTTTGATTTGGTTTATTCCTATTACTTCATAAGGGAGAAGAAGGCTGGAAGTGCAAGTAGAAGGTTAATAGTAGAATTTCTTTATGAAAGCACGCAGGTGCCATTTGTGTGGCTATAGGGTGGTTTCTTCTTGCACATTTTAGCACAGTATTGGAAAAGATGAAACCAAGTCTGGTAGGAGCCTGAAGAATGGGACTGGCCACTGGGAAAATGCAGCTGCAAATCTCTGAGAGGGAGGCTGCTAGAGACTACCAAACTTTTTCAGCTTGTCCTCAGGAGCATATTATTGCCTAGCTTTGACTTCATTGGTGGATTTTCATTTAAAATTCAGATTGCAAAGTGGCTTTATTAAAGCCTAAATATAGCTTTGAAGCTATTGCCTACTTGGTGGGAGGGAAACAGAAGTTATTTGCCTTCTGAGTCAGTGCTAATTATATTTTCCCTTGAAAACCTTTGCCATCAACTTGGTTCCGCAATTAAACAGCACAGCTGAAAAATGTCTACTTTCTACCCCAGAAGTCATTTGCTAAAAAAGTTCTTCAATGTGCTAATCATGTCTGCATTCTTCTCCACAGTCTGTCTTTTTCTTGCTTGTTGCATAGTTTTTTTTTTAAATATCAGAATGGATGTAACGTACAGAAACAGCTTTTCATCCAGAAACAGTAAGGGCTGCTTGATGCCTGCTGCCGTTCAGTTTTTTATTCATTTAGACTTCATCTTTTCTTGTGTAACTTGGTGCCATTTAGGCAAAGTAGAGCTAGCCTAAGGCAAGCACATTGGCTGTGACCATATTAACCAAGGAATGTGGCCCAGTGGGAGCAGTAGTCCGTTATAACAGGGCAGTTTGTAGTGGGGTTCTGGCCTAACTAAATACTTCAATCATTAGTTCTTACTTGCTCCTCTGTACTGACTATCTGTTCCTGTATCATCAGGAATAGACTTCCTGGTCTGAATGATTAGTTTAACTTGATAGGAATCCACTCCGTATGCCCCATGGTCATTTGTAGGTTGAACTGAAGCACAGTGAGGGGAGGTAATTGGAGTACTTTTTTCGGAACTGGATGGACTGAAATGCAAATATGCCCAGAGATACCTGTTCCATGAGTCAGTCTTGTGCATCCAACCAGCAATGACCATTTAGTTAGTAGTTTTGAGTAGAGCAGTTGGAGTAAAATTCTTCAAAACGTATGTTGTCTGAGTACTGAGTCCTCAGCACCTAGTGTTTTTCTTTGCAGTTCTGCAGCGCTGTCTACCTTTATAGACACAGCCTCTGCCATCTGAACAGGGAAGTGGGATTTCACTTGCCTCAACAGAGGTAAAAAGAGTTATCCTACGTAATTTCGCATGACTGTGGAGTCTGATGCAGGAAAGGCTCAAGCTTGTTTTTCACTCTTTGTAATCTGCTTATTATAGCTGGATGTGTGCATCTTGTTGTGGTATGCGAAGGGCTGCTGCTCTTCTTTCACTAAATAAAAGTGAATGTGGAACTGTACAATGTGCATAGTTTTTGCCCATGAATGGCAGGTTGTTTGAGATCAATGTGTTCAGTACTTTCTAGAAGCTGCACAATTTTCCTTGATAATCACTGTTTAACTGCAACGCTTCCCTACACAAATTTAATTTTAAACTTTCCCCCTACAGTTGTAGTAATTTTAAATGTGACTGCAGTTAACTAAAATGTTAACTGTGATTTGAGTTTGACATACTTCTCTCAGTACCATTTTAATGGAGAATTAAATATCTTTCATCCTTTCTGAAGTCTGGCTTTAGTGGGTTAGCTAACCATCAATCAAAGGTTCAGGTCTGCTTTCCATTACCTTTCCAGTCATATTGTATTAGGCTTCTTTCACCATTTTAGTATCCAGGAGCCTGGCAGCTAGACACTAAGTGGTGTGACTCGCATCTGTCATGTCTGGCTCATTCTTTCTCCCATCCCCAAGGCGATAATTCTGTCATCTTTGTAGTAATGTGTTTTGTTGCTGTTATTATTATTTGTATATATGTATTCCTATAATATCAAATGAAAAATGAAGTATTCTTTTGTAGATGCACGTTTTACCTGTGCTCTGGCCAAGAAATAATGGAGTAGCAGGGTGCCTTGGTCTTCCTAGGTTCTCTGTGCAGTCAGTCAGTAGAGAGAAGGAGAATCCATACTGTAATTCAAAGCAGGAATAACTTATTTTATGCATAACTGCACTTTAGCAGTCAGCTTAAATTGTGAGGAGAAAATAAGTATGCCAGGAAGTTACATATTTTGAATCTACTTTGGAGAAGTGTCTCGCTTTGATATTGATGGCTCTCTGCAGTTGCTTAGACAACTGTGTTGGCTGCATAGGCAGTGTGAGTACTGTACCTTTTCATGCTAAAATATTTCCATAATTTCATCTTCTAGAGGGATGGTTTCATTTTCTTGCTATTTATTGGTAGTTTTCTTTTGTATTCGCAACATAAAGGTGTAATTTCACAGGTAAAATCTTTGACCTGGTAAACTGGCCTCTGATATGTTTTTTTTTTTTTTTTTTTTTTCATTATGAGTATTTGCAGATTTCTATTTTTAACCATAGGAAAAAAATGTGCTTTGTTTCTGGTGAATAATATCACGTAAATGAACATTATTAGTCACATTAGAGACTTCAGCAGGTGCAGTGCATTGCTTTCCTGGTGTGGTTATTTGGCTTACAATGCTGTTGGAATTGGGGGATAGAAGCATAGAGGTAGAAGTGAACTCTAGAATTTCAGAATTATTGTATTATATTTAAAATACTGTGCTGCTGATCTTTAGCTTCTAGAAAGTCTGTGAGGGAGAAGTAACTGAGCTTGGAAGATTAACAAGTAACTTTATGTAGTTTTTGATGCAGAGGTTGAGGTTTTGCTATGATAAATTATTTGTGGCTGTGAATAAGACAAGCCAGATGGAAGCAGTGTAGAAAGTACCTTCTATGGAGATGTGAATCCAGTGGGGAAGACTTAAAAAACCCAACTAACCAACTGAAAAAACCCAACTCCATCCCCTTGCCTCAAACCCCAAAACCACAAGGAGAAGTGAAGGGTTTCTGTGTCATAAAGCTGTGGCTGCTGTCAGTGATAGCAGATAATCTGTATCTGTGTGTTGATCTTTCTGGCTATTTGAAGAAAGAGTTTCAAAAACTACAAGCAGTGAGTAGAAGACTTTTTATTTGTTAAGGTAGATAATTCTCAAAATGTTGAATTTCTCTCTACTAATGGGGTAGGTTATTGCTATTTTAACCTGGCATACTGCTAGTGTATGACATTTTCTATTTCGGAACACCTATTCAGTTTTTCTTTTTGCAGTTCTATGCATCTTCCGAGATAACATCTGATTACAATTAGGTGATCTAAGGTGGGTTTGGGAAGGTATGCTGTGACCTTGCTTTGATTATTAAGTATTAGAAATAGCAGAAAATAATGTTTAAGTCCTTGTGAAAAGTAGTGGTTTATTACTAGAATAGCAGGGAGTGGTCTGTTTGCAGTTCTACATTGTAGAGCATGACAGAACTCATGGCCAAGTTGAGGGTCCTGGGAGCTATGGTAGCTCATGCAGTGCTTAAAACGTTTGCAAGCAAACTGTAGAGCACTTTGTTGTAATTAGAAACAATAAAATAAGAAGTAGCAGCACTCTGGTTTGGGGGACTTGATGGTGCAGCAGTGCTTTTCTACACTGTTGTCACTGCATTATGTTTTCCAGCTCCTAGCTTAAAAAAACTCTACAAAATGCAGGAAGGCTGACTTCAGTTGGACAGCTGCATCTATCTGTTTACGTATCTACCTGTACAGTTTCCTATACTGAGGGGTCATCTGTGGGAAAACTCTAGTTTATTTGCAGCAATTTTCCTAAATCTGGCTGAACTGAAGACTCAATTAGCGTGTCTGTCTGCAACAAAATACATCTGGATGGAAATAGGCACTTGTCCCAATCCCGACATCTTTTTTTAAACCTTTATTGTGTTCTTTTAAATTTCCAAATATTGACACACACATATAACAGAATATAGACTTAAGAATTTTGTGATTATTGCATTTAATAATATTGAGCCTTTTCATAGTATTTTTAGCATCTATATTCTGGTTTTAAAATTACATTTAGGAAAATGTAAGTAAATATCTTCAGGTTTTTTGTTTGGTTTCCATCCATGCTTGTCTGAGCAATTTTTTGTTGCTTGTGGGTTTTATTGTTGCTGTTATTTCTCACTGAACTTGGTGCATACCATTGGGCATAATGGGCACAAATTAGTGTAGTAATTGGCTTTGGCATTTGAGTACAATTCTAGCAAAAAATTTCCATTTGGCAAACTTTCAGTTGTCCTGCTGGAACTTTGTCCTTGACAAAATTATTTCCAAGAATCAGCTTCATTCCTTGTTAAGGAGAAATAGGTTTATGTATCTCCAAGGGAATAACTGCTTGGCCTAATACTACTGCATGATACAAGTTTACTCCTATGCTCTCAATGCATTTTTGCTTACATGCTGAGGATTACATGAGATCAGAGAAAACTACAAAAGGGAAGTGCTGCACTCAAGGCAAACTGTACCCAAGACCAGCCACTGTGAGATGCATGAGCTGTCAGTATTTAATACTAATAACTGGTATTTTCTTTAAGTTATGCATGCACTCGAAAGGAACTGGTATTGCCCAGGCTCTGGTGTCCAGGCCAATCTCAAGACTTCTCAATATTTTCCTGTCAGTAAGAAATACTTGGAATATATTTCAGCTAATTTGTATTTTTCTCTATCTTCCTTGGGTGTGCTTGACTGCATCTCCCACCAAGGCTTGTTGCATGAAGTAATTTGCTTCATATCTTTTTGCAGAGTATCTTGCCCAGACAGTTGCTCTTTCAATGTGGGCTGCACAGTGATTCTTTCTTCTCTCTCCTCTTGTAGTGGGCAAGTTAATTTTAGCAGGAAAGTAAGGAGGACAGTTTTCCATATGTTTCCAAGAAAAGGCTGTGACAATGTAGCTATGTTTAAGAAATATGTCAATACTTTAGGATGTTCATTTAAAATATCCAAGAAGCTGAGGGAGTTGTTCATCTATGTATTGTAACTTCTACATTAATTTACTATGATATAGCATTTTGATTTAGTTTGTTGTTGCAACATTTACTTTGAGTTCGGTTTTTCCATTTTGCAAAAATGGATTGGCAGACCACTGCCTTTGTAACCTACGTTCTGTCCATTCTGAACTTTAAGCTTTATAATTGTCCTATCACCAATTATGCCATCTCACTGTCTTACCCTCAATCAAAAAATCAT
Source organism: Forpus xanthops (assembly GCA_032466535.1). Lineage (NCBI taxonomy): Eukaryota > Metazoa > Chordata > Aves > Psittaciformes > Psittacidae > Forpus > Forpus xanthops. Next base: position 20,504 of record JASSUY010017522.1, read on the forward strand.
GGAGTGGGTTGGGTTAGAAGGGACCTCAAAGCTCATCCAGTTCCAACCTAACTACCATGGGCAGGAGCACCTTCCACCAGACTAGGTGGCACAAAGGCCTGTCCAACCTGGCCTGGTAACAGTCAGCAATTTCAATAGTGAGGCAACTGTATTTGTTGTTAAACAGCATGTAAACCATAACTTCCTTTTATAAATTAAGACAACAACTACAGTTATAATATAGTGTTCTTGAAATCTTCAGTGTGTTAAGAGCTTGTGCCAGTCTTATCTGACTCCCTCTATAAATGGGGTACTTGAGGAAGTAAGCAAAAGATCTCTGCACCCCAAACCACCTTTTCTCTTTTGCAGTTGGAAACGGTCAAGTGTGCATTCACCTTAAAGTGAATTTCCATGGAAGTTTTCAGTACTGTTGTGCATGCTTAGAAAACAACAGACTGTTTCTGTAGGTTCTTATTCAATAACTGTAAATTCTCCTTTAAATACTTTCTTATGAAGTTATAGGTATTTCTGATTGTTTTAATCTTGCAGCGCTAAAAGGCTTCTGAAAGCGAAATGTAGCTACTTGAACAAAATTTTTTACTAAATCATTATATCTGTCTACTCAGTCAGTGGTTATTTTTGGTTGTGAAGCTAGAAATGGCAGGTAAACAGGAGATGCTACAGAACTTCATGTTCTCATTTTGTATGTAGGCCACTTGTGAATTTTTCTATTTCCAGAGAAATCTTTGGAAACTTTTGATTTCTCTTTGCAATATATCTTATTCTTTTAATTGTCATATGATCTTAACGTCCTTTCCAACCCAAATCATTCTTTGATGCTTTGATCATTATTTTGATTAAAAATAGTGCCTGATCCATGGCCATAAACTTGAAGGTTAAGTCTTTCACATATTCAGTAATTTATTTAAGGAAGTTTTCATGTGGAGTACAGAATTCTAACAAAAAATTGGGATATTTATTGGACTGTTCAAAATGCTTGCCAGAGTCCAAGATGACAATGAAAATACGTCAAAATGTGCTTGAGTGATGGTTAACAGACCTATTTCAGGTAACTTGGTACAAAAGAAAAGAGAGTTGAAGTCAAGGATATAGCTGTTGTCGACTCCTGTTAAGTGTATTAGTGAACTAATGAATTCCATGAGTCAGAAAAAGAAATATTAAGGTATATATGGGTGCATAGATTCGTACTTTAGCACTCCTTACAAATGGCCATTAGGTCTAGTCTTGCCACTTAAATAAGCTAGTAGAAGTAGCTGTGCTGCTTAAACCTTAGGTAATTAGACCATTCATTTGTAACAGAAGCTTCCCCGGAAAAGTGTTTCAGTTCAAACAGAATAAATAACAACAGCTTAACCCTTATTAGCAATTGCTTCTATTGTATCACCTGGACAGCTGTTAATTAAATAAAGCATGTAGTCACTATTAGCAGCTTGAGATTCTCTCTTGGTGTCTGATTTCACCTCAGGTGGGTCTTCTTGTCTTCTTGTTTAGGAGTATCTGATTATTGAAGAAATTAGAAACAAATGGTGTAGAACATAACCTTATTTACTATATCTAATTGCAGATTGTCCAGGAAGTCTTTTAACGCTTCTCCAATTGAAAGGGCAAAATCAGTAACTAAAGACATGAAGCATGTTAACTCATTCAGACTGGAAAAAGACAAGCCTTTGTGACTGTGGTATAGATAGGGTATCATATCTGCACCTGGGAATATAGGCATCTATGCCATATTTCATGTAAGTCATATGGCTCATAATCTCTTTCCTCCTGTGTTCCACACTGTTGAGCTGGTCCTTGCAATGCCCTTAAAACAACACATGTCCACTGACTGCAAGCTGAGGGTCATTAGGAAAGCTTGACCCTTCACTGTTCTATATGCTTGGACCCATGCCTGTTTTCCACCCTCTTCATGCCCATTTCTGGTATTTCTGGAGAGAAGATGTGTCTCCCCTCAAGTTATGGTTCTGAGAAGATATTTCTCTAAAAGCACTCAACACCTTTAAAATGAACTTTGCATCCACCCTTTCTGAGTACTGAGATTGAGTCAGAAAGATGGTGGTTGAAAAAAATTCTTTGCTAGTTTATGAGAAGCTCATCAGTATTAGATCTGCTTCTTTACAGAATAACTTGGGTCAGGAGGTTGTTCAGGAACCGGGAATGAATGTTAACAAAAAATGTTACTAATTTATGCTTGAGGAGGTAAGGCTCTTGAAATTGTTCAGGCCAGTTGAAAGGCAGAAGTGAATAAACTTCAATTATTGCACAAAGAACTTGAAAATATAGGTTTAAAATCCCTTTAAATGGTTTTCACAGAACTCCATGGTTGATGCTTTTCATTATATAAATTGTTATTTTATGCACTTGAATTCAAAGAGCTCTGAAATATGTGTGTCCATCTTGTCCTCCTTAGGAAACCCAAGTTCCAGATTGTGCATACTTCAGGTACTTAGCTTTTCTGAGTGTCATGAACTAGGTGATCTTAAGGTCCTTTCCAACCCTAACTATTCTATGATTCTATGGTTAAGCCCAGTCAGTAACTCAAAACCACAGAGCTGCTCACTCACACCCCCTTTTTTTCTTTCCCTGCTCCTGGAGGGACCGGGAGGAGAATGGAAAGAATGTAACTCCCACGGTGTCATGAGTTCAGCAGTAGCAGTCATTTTTGTCCTTCTTGGTGTGTGGTGCAGTGCTGTGATTTTGATTTTGGGCTTGGGAACTGTACTGATAACACCAGTGTTTTCAGTTACTGCTTGGTAATGTTTTGGTCTGACCAAGGGCTTTCTGTGCCTCATACTCTGCCAAGGAGAAGGGGAAGCCAGGAGGAAGCAGGGAGGAAGCAGAAACAGGGCACCTGACCCAAACTGTCCAAAGAGGTATTCCATACCCCAGCGCATCTTGCCCAGGATTTAAAAACGGAGGGCAGAGACATGAAGGGTGTGGGGGTGCACTGCTTGGTTGGGCTGGGTATAGGTGGTGAGCGATTGTATTCTTTTTCCCTTGTATTTCTCTTGTCATTATTATTACTTGTGGTAGCAGTAGTGATTTAGGTTATACCTTAGTTACTAAGCTGTTCTTATCTCAACCTGTGGGAGTTGCATTCTTTCATTCTCCCTCCCATCCCCCTGGGAGCGGGGAGAAGAAAGAGGGGGAAGTGAGTGAGAGAGAAAATTACATGGCTTGAGGTTTAAACCATGGCACATGGGTTGAGATAAGAACAGTCCAGTAACTAAGGTATAACACTAACCACTACTGCTACCACCAATAATAATAATGATAAGGGAAATAACAAGGGAAGAGAAATGCAACAGCTCACCACCTGCTGGCCTATATCTAGCCTGACCTGAGCAGCTATCTGGGTCATTTGGGTAACTCTCCCCAGTTTATAGACTGAGGGGGGAAAAAAGGATGCCAGGTGATCTTGAAAGCTAAAAATCTGAAGTTCCACTGAGGTTTTTAATTCTCTTTTGTCTGAATAGGTTCACATGCCATTTTTGAGGCACCTGAATGAAAATATTTTGATGAGGAGAGAGGCAGAGAGACAGGAAAGTTGGGTGGTAGATTTCTTGCATTATGAACTACAGAGCTACATTCTGCACACTGTGTATGCCTTGTTCTTTGTGCTGCCTTGTCAGAAATGGGATGTCAGTGAGAGCTCAAGAAATCCTGTCAAATCATGTGGGATAAACCGTGGCTTAATCTTTTCCTTCCCTGAAGGGAACTAATTTTTTTCTTTTCATCTTGAGAGTTATCTGGTTGAATGAAAACCTGTATGACCCAAACCAGCTATATTTAAATATCCTTGTTTCACTAGTGAGTGAGAAGTTTTGTGGCCAAGACAAAGACTCTGCTCATTTGGATGTGGATCACAGGTTTCCATAACAGCCTTCCATCTTTCCAGGTCTTTTTCTTGGTGTGTCACTCAAGCACAGTACAAGACCTTGTTTCTGCTCTTATCAGGATCAGCCTGTACTGATGTGTTTTGAATGCTGCTGTGTCTGAGGAAACTTAAGCTGAAAAAAATATTCAGGTTTAAGTTAAATGCATCAGTACTCTGCAGTATGTTAAAAAAGGCAGGTAAAGCAAATTGCTTGAAAGACATAAAGCTTATTAATGTCAGATCATATAAAATTGAAGTTTGAGAAATTAGTTTTAGATCAGTTATTACCCCTAAATTTTTTTTGTAACTAACTTACATCATAGGAAATGGGGGAATAATTTCCCATTAATAAAGTAATTATTTAAAAATACTTTCTTGGATGAAGCTATAAAATGTATGTGGTATGACTAATTTAAATTATAAGAAATCTTAAAATGGCATGACAGTTATTGCCACATTTTGGAATATAGGAAAATACTACTACGATTATATTATAAATGTGTACGTACATATGATTATAAGTTCGATTGCTTTTTATATCTGAAAAATGAATCCTCTTAACAGCCCAGTAACATTCCCTGCTGCCAGAGGATGCAGTCAAACCCTACTCACAGAGAGAACACTATTGAACAGGCCACAGTTTGCTCTGGAGTCCTGATGCGAGTGCCTGGGCTGGATGGTGGAGACGGCATGTGGCCCAGGGTCCAGCCTCGCATGTGGAGCGTGTCTGCAGGAAGCATGTGTTGGCAGGTCCAGAAGTAGCATGCTTGGAGACGGACAAAGCTGCCTGGTCCTTATCCAGCAAAAATCTGCTTTCCACTGTGAGGCTTTGCACACAGGGAGATGCATCTTCACTGCAAACTCAGAGATCAACAAAACCAGCCTCCAGTCCCTGCAGCCATTCATACTGTGTTTTCAAGAGGATACACTCTGCTGCTTACATAAAAAAATATCTGAATGGTAAGGCTTAAATGCTTTCTCATGTGTTTAAACACCAATGGAAATATAGACAGGTTTTGTTGTTTTTTCATAGAGACCTATGGCTATATTTCTCAACATTCACAACCTGAAAATGTTGAAGACATCATTTTGAAGTAGTTTTTGAGGTAGTTTCTTTGAATTGTCTTCTTTACTCTGTTCACAGTGGTGTTTGCCACAACCTTTTGGTAGACAGAAGTCCATCAGATTTTGAAGAGCTCCTCTTTTGTAGAGTTTTTTTGTTTAAGTAACAAGCCCATTAAAATTAAAATTAAAAATTTTCATTTAGAGTCATAAAATCGATTTAGACAAGTGTAGCCAAAAGCTGAAGTGCCATAACTTGAAAAGTAGAATTCATCTTATATGTAATTCCAGAAAGGTTCATTATTTGCTTCATTTTAACTTAGTGTTACATGCCGCTGCATGTGCTCATAACAGGACACTTTCTACTTCTGTTTACTAAACTTTTCAGATAAAAGTCCTTCAATATTTCAAATTTCTGACCTTCTTTACATGAGAAATAATTAAGGCAAACAGGTTTTTATTATTTTCCAGCTGTTTCCTTACAGCATTTTTTTTTTTTTCTGGAGGGAGTCTTTCTGCTGTTTCTTAATAGCCACCCATTCCCAGTCACATAGTTTCAAGGAAATGAATATAATTCACTGTTCTTGATGTGTTGCAAGCACCTGTTTCTCATGCTGTTTTGTGTTTATCAAAGACTTAAGTATTTGAAGGTCATTTCTTTGCTTTCATTTTGTGGATACACCACTGCAAACTTGTGCTGGTATTCTTTAAATAGAAACGGTGTGGGAGATAATTGTGGTGGTTTTTTTTTTTCTGTTTTTGTTTTGGTTTTTTTTTTGGTTTTTTTTTTTGTTATTTTTTTGGGGGGGTGGTGTTTTAAAAGACTTATTTAAAGCTAGGAATTTACAAGATTTGACTTTCTGCAGACCTGATCCTGTCCTAAGGATCTATACCACTTTGTTCTCTTGCTATGACATTAGGTTGCCAGGTCAAGACACTTCATGGCTGCAGCAGAAACAATAGTTAGAACCATCTAATACTGTTGATAAGAGGTATGTTAGCAAGGCACCTTCCTAACCAGGGAAGAGACTATGCTCTCTGCTAAAACGGCTATCTACTGTACATCAAAATAGGCACATATATATTTGGTTACCTTATTTACTTTCTAGCATGAATTTTTGGAGAAGGGACGTTACCCTTTTTTAACTTAAGTCCATTTGTCAGAGTATATGGGTTGATAGGAGAGCATTGTAATGTGCATATCAGAGAATGAAAAAGCAAGCATAGATTTGATGAAGACCAATGGGCATACCACTGGATATGTTTACTGCTGCCACCATTAAGTGTTCAAAAGTGTCTCAGCTTAGAGAAGTAAGTCTGTTGCACATGCTGCAAGTGAAAAACCCAAATGATGTTAGCAGTTGTAATATGCTGAGTTGAAATCCTAGGCTTTTCAACCATGTGAGAAGCTTTAAGTACAATTTGTACGTGGTAGCAGATTATACCCTTTTTTTTTTTTTTTCTTTACGAAGGAGAGTGGATTTACCCTTCTGCTTCAAGATGGCATCTAGAGCTTTTGTGAATAATGCTGAGATGTACAGGTTACATGCGAGTGTGTTTTTTTTCAGTTGTATTAACATGAATGTTTAAGATGAAAGTTTTTGATTTTTGGTGGGGAATGAGTCACAAAAACTGCCAGTAGCAAAATGCGTGTTTCGATAGAGCAGAAACTGCCATTCCCACAGCAACTGAAGCAGCAGGAGTGTTGTAAAGCCTTGTGTATAACTGCTGAAGCAAAAAAGGTTGCATTGTCTTTACCTTGCAGTACATTTTTGGACTGTTTGCATGTTATGAAGTACTTATCACCCAAAATTATTTACTGTATCTATGTAATTAAATCACTATGACTCATGAATGGTTTCTTGCTGATTTTAATAGTAGGAATTAAAGATGTGAGTTACCTGCTGTTTTCTTCTTCATTGACAGGTCTAAATTAACCTCAAGAATCAGACTGCTGCTGGCTATAACCATAGCTGTAAATTCTAAGGGTACTTTCTGTAAATATTTTGTAGTACTTGCTTAGACTCCACAGCTTCAGTAAATGTTTCTGCTAGTAATTAATTTACTAGAACATGCCAAAAGCAAACACAAAAGGGATGTAGAAGGGAAATCAAAGCAGACGTGTTTTAAAATTCAAATGAGTATTCATAGATAACATTGTGCAGCATTGGCTTAATTCTAGTGGCATTTCACTGGAGACATGCTGTCTTTTTTTTTCCTTAGCTACTGGAAGTATCACTTGTGTTTGTAGTGGCTAAGAACAACAAGTGCTGTTCTACTTCTCTTCAAGGAGAAGCAGACTTCTGATCTAGGTTTGACTCAGCCAAAATATTTCCTTGGTCTTCAGTAATCACCTGCTGCATTATGAGAACATAAAAAGCCATTGGAGAATTTCTCAAAAACAGGAAAATAATTTGCTAATGTAAAATAATTTCTGCTAGCAGAGAGACTTGAACTAGGACAACTTTGATCTTAGAATAAATTACGTCTCAGATTGCTTATATCTCCTGCAGATAGTACAGGAGCAAAGAATATGCACTTCATCTCTATTTTCATAATCATTTTTTAAATTTTGGAGATGTACTGAAATCAATTCTTTCCTTCCTGTTATCCCATGATATAGGTAAATATTCAGTGAAGGGATCTTTGTGGCCTGTAGCCCACATATGTGAAAGTTTATTCATCATTGATACATTCCAAGTTTTACTCTTAGAAATATCTAAAAGCTAGGAGAAGCATTTAACTGCATTTGAGCCTTACAGATATTGGGGGGCTTTTATGTAGGAAAAAAATTATCTAAATGGCAAATCTATTTGATAAATGAAGCATTGTGTGTTAAATTATTATGGCTAGTAAACCTCTGGTAGTTGATTCTGTATAAATTCTCATTCCTTGGTTTCTATTCTCTTTTTATTGTCTTTTGTGCTGAATGATTTGATGATTATAGATGCTTTGCATTGCTTAGACTACAAATTTATTTTACATGCAAATATTACCTGATTTTGTGTTTTCATCAAACTTTAATAAGGCCTTATGAACATAGTAGTGATAAAAGACAATATTGAATCCACAAAGCCAGTATAATGATGATTGAAATACAAGATCCAGGAAGCGTGATGGTGAAAGTACCTAAAGTACTATCAACGGTGGTAAGCCTGTAGATGCAGTAAGTTTATTTTTAAGTTCAAAAGAGTGACAAAGTAAGAAGTAAGAGTCTGGAGGAAAAAGAGTAGATGAGAATACTACTTTTGCTGTCAGCGTCATTCTTGAAAGTAAATGCTAATGATGTTCATTTATATGTAGTGCATGTAATTTCTTTTAGTGTTTTTAAGATGATAATCAGAGAAAGATAGTTTGTGGATTATGGCATATGGTGAAAAACGTGAGTAAAAATGCCATGCTGTTCCATAAAGGCGAACATGATGATTAATGTTTAAGTCCTAAATGGAAGGCATTGGGTGAAAGAATCTAGTCCTAAAAGTTAGCATAAAAGCAAGCTAAGTGTCCTATTCAGTGCTGTACTCTGAATTTATTGCCATGGCAATAAGAAATCTTTGCAGTTTTCTTTCCTTGCCTTACATCTTAAGCTTCTTCTGAGAGAGTGGTTTATTTGACTAAGGCTGAAAAATGTTAGCTATATTGGCTTAGTAAAGAGCTGAGTGGTAGTATTGACACTTCTCCCAGTTGTGCATCTGCAACAGCAGGCTTTTCAAACTCATCAGGTATGCTAGTTGTCAAACTACAGCTGGAAAGTGTTCAAATATTGCTATTGGTGTGGGAAATTGGTGTGGGAAACTGGTGTGTAACCTGGTCAGACCAGTGACTGTCCCCTCAGAGGCTGCTCTGCGTGCATTGCTGAAAGGGCACATGCAGAAATATCCATCTGAAGTGTGGGGCTTTCCCAGGTCCAGAACAGGATGAAAAGGCTGTCTCCAAAAAGGGGCTGTAGTGCATAGGGGCAGCAGAGGGACTGCTAAGGATTGTACTTGCAATGCAGAGAACCCTGGGTCAGCTTTTGCTGCCTTGGGCTTCATTTTTCTCTGTACTGACATGTTTCTCCCTGTGCACATGTGCCTGTTGTTGCTAGCTTTGCCTAGCTACCAGGGTAGCTAACAGGGGAGGAGGGTGAAATAAAAGTAAAAACTTATAAACCACAAGCAGCTTCCTGCTTCTGGTGCTATAGGCCCCAGCAAGAGTGAGAGCTGAGGGCTGCCCAGGGTACAGTGCAATCTGCAGCATGTGAAAATATCTGCCTTTGTGGGTTTTGTTAGTATGTGTGTGCAATGCAAGAAGTTTCTAGTGTTGAGGAAACTTGTATGTTCTCCTGTGGTGAGAGCAGCTGGCCTGAAGCATTGAGGAAAATCAAAGTTGTGCCTGGAGTATCAGTGTCATCTTGCACTGAGGATGTTCTTCCAGTGTGGGAGATTGTCAATGACAGGAGCTGGTAATGGTGGTATATTTGACGCTTATGCGCGTAGCCAGCATCCAAGAGGGCTGCAGGCTAACTTGCCTGGCAAGTGTAAAGGAAGTGTAATGGTGATAGACCCTACAGGAGTTACTCAGAATTATAGGGAGAGCTGATGACTGCTGTATTGGTAAAAATGAGGTATCTCCTAGAGGGTAAACCTGTGGATGAGTGCTTTAACAAGAAATCAAGGAAACCAGAGCTAGGTGGAGAATGTATTATTTGTTGATACTACCTGTAGGGCGGACTTGGCTAAAAGCTTGACTCTGAAAAGGCCAAAAAGTGAAGAATGGAGGGAAATGAGGCAAAACCCAAAATACCAGTAACAGAGAAGGACCTTTCGTTATATGCATTATTAAACAGTGCAGGGTAAAATCAGCAAGTGCTTCTGTGGTGGTGTTGGAAATCTGAAAAGAGACAGGAAAGTAGGAATTCTGGATGTCGGATGACAGCCAGGTATGATACACATCTCCGATGTGGTAGGAGGAGGATGATCAATGGGGTAGGTATCAGTAAGGTACAGGGTTGCCAGGTTACCAGCTTTGCAGGGATGAAAGCATACTATGTGCAGGCAGGGCAGTGTCAGTTTTACATTTCTCCTACTATGACAATACTGCAGAAAGAGCAAAGCTCTGCAAAGACCTTGTACAGGACTTCTGCCTACTCAAGTAATAAAAAGTAACAAAAATAACCAGGTTGTATGCAAACTCTTGTTCAAGTCCATCACACACTGATCAGGGAATATGAAGTGAATTCAGAAGTTGTGAATTTAGGACCCTTGGTAATAGCAGCAGATTTTGTCTACACATGTACAGACTAGGTGAATGTTTCATCATAATGAGATGAAGAGATAAAATTCTTTGTACACTGATGAATGTTTTGTGTCTCAGGTGTTGCACACAGCCCACTTCAAGGTCAACTAAAGGAAGATGCCTCCATAGCAGTGTTCACAATAGAATGAAGTTTGATGTTGTGGTGGGAGACAGCAAGCTGAATGAATCCGGTCTGCACATACTTAATGTAAAAAAAGTGGAATTATATATATATATTTAAAATATATTTACATATACATATATAATATAGATATATAAAAAAAAAATATATATATTTGTAGTCTGGCAAGTAAGATGCCTGCAAATAGCCTGTAGTGCTCAAGTGTTGTAGTAGAAGCTCAGGTCAACAGCCACTTTTTATTATTCTTTTTTAAAGAAAAAGAATAAAGAAAAAAGGACAAACCAAAACAAAACAGCCATCAAAGTGATCCAACTCATGGGATCATGACTGCAAAGGCTGTATCATACCGGAAGGCTTAAAAAAGTTCCTTTAAAAAGCACGAAGCTTGGCCAGATGAGAACTAGAAAGCCCGTAAATTGCAGTAGGTCAAATGTAGACATGAAACAGAGTGCTGAAATTTTGAAGAGCACTTTACAAAGGGTGCTCAAGCTTCTGGTCAAAGGTTCTTAAATCAAAAATAGGAAGTTGGGTTGGGCCTAAGTGGCTCTTAATGACCAGACTGAAAGGAAAGACTTGGGATTTAAAAAGCTGCAGCAGGGAGGTTCAGTTTAATGCTTTCATTGCGCTTTGCTATTGAAGATGTCAGGGAGGTTTCCGTATCATTCTTGCTAGTATGTACGGTGAGGGTTAGATGAACTGGATGAGTTTTGTGTAACTATATAGAAAGTCTTGGACCAAATAGATGTATTAGCTGTGAGTAACTCACCAGGTCAGGTGGCATTCACCCAAGATAAACTCAGATATGAAATTGCAGAGCAGCCAGGCGAGGCTTCTACCTGACCATTGCAAACAGTCACTGTATTGGAAGGCTGGAAGGTTGCCAACATAATTCCCTGTTACTTCCCTCTCGCAACAGGGACTGTGGGGAAATGCAGGCTGAGTGTGAGCTCTGAGGCTGGTAGAAAAGTAGGATATGAAATTATGACATCTCTGAGAATGTGAATAAACACAGTCTGTTAGGGGAGAGTCAGCATGATTTCTGCAGGAGAAAATCGTGCACCACTGAATTGCTATTTGAGTCAAGCAACATGCCAATGAAAGGAATTCCTATTAACATAGTTTAGCTGGTTTTCCAACAGATCTTCAAGAGGTATGAAAAAGTTAGTTTATTAGTTTCCACCAGACATCTGAAGTAGCATTTCTCCTTGGAGCAGAGGGACCACTGGCATCTTCTGTTCTTAATTGTATTAATTTCTGATTAATTTTCAATAAAGTTGCTTACTGTTTTCAGAAACCTAAGCTGTTAGTTATTAAAAATAAATAAAAATAGTCTGGAATTCCTTATGTGAACTGCAAGTAAACCCAGTAAAAGGAATAATCCTGTAGTCTACCTCTTAACAAAGTGTTGCCCCATAGATGGGTACTGAAAAGAGGGGGGAGGAGTTTGTTTCAAAAGTGCATACCTCAATAAATAAGGAACTCTGAGATGCTCTGTATGTTGTGGCAAAGGACTGTGTAGCACCACTGTGTCCAACAATTATTCTGATGAAAAGAAATTACTTTGGATTTCTATTCTGTAACAAGAAAATTGGTAGCAAGGGGGGTCATTTTACGTTGTAGCCCAAACCCTGAACAAATATCCAAAGCCTCTGAGAATAGTCTAGGGCAGCTGGTGGGCATCATCTCTTTGTGGAGTGATGGGCTGAATCTGCACGCAGTGAGGCAGGTCACTTTGTGTTGGACAAGCTGTTCTTCTGCAGGTTAAGTGGAACCTTTTACTTGCTGTAGGAGCTAGTGAGCAGGGACTGAGTCATCTAAAGAGTGGCACAAACAGTGTTTTGTTTTTTTTTTTTTTCTGGAGCGAATGGTTGCTTGTTCAAAGCTATTCTTGTACTCTGCCACAGCATCAAGGCTATACTGACCTGCGCATGGTGTAGTGCTGTTCATACCACCCATCACTCTGCTCTGCTTTCTGGCAGGGTGTTTATGAGGGGTAGCAGTGACATTTCCATTTGCTATGGTCAGTTGTTTCTTTCCTTTATGCATTGGTAGGGTAAAACCATAATGCTCTATGATATGCTATGAGAGAAATTAAGTAAAATCAAGTTTTATATTTATTTGTACTTGTTTTTGCCTAATGTAACACAATATCAGTCAAGAGGTAATAAAGAGTCAGTTCTGAGAAGTACCACTGAAGTGACTGGAGCAGTCTGGTAGGCTTGCAATAGGACAAGTGTCTGCCTCAGTCTTGCTACGAGTGATTCTGTGTCTTTGTAAATGTGTGCCCTCTTTCCCCTCCTTTGCTTGTTTGGTGGTGTGTTTTTGTTGGTTGGTTAGGGGTGTTTTCTGTGGGAGAAGATGGGAGGCAAGGGAGAAGCCACAGAGAGTAATCAAGAACACTAAATACTAGCATGTGAATTTCCTTTATTTCCTGTTTAAAAAGAAAAGTTGTATATAAGAGCAAAATGATGTAGTGATGGTGCCTTTTGATGAGCTAGAATCCAAGAACTAAGTTTCTGCTTTCATCTACTGGAAACAATACAAAATAAATTGCTCTAGGGATAGCTCACTGCTGAACTTACCCCCACTGCCCAGGCAGCTCCAGGCAATAGGATTAATAATGAGAATTGACTACCTGCATATTTGTACAGAATAAACACTTCATAGAGCAGGCAGATCAGATCAGGAGAGATGTCAAATCATGAGTGGTATGAAATTAAAACCAGTGAGGAGAGAAAAAATCACTCAAGATGTGCTGTAGAATTAGTTATCTTCAGATATCTTTGTTCTCAAAAACCATAAATAGCATATATGCAATATTTTAGTCCACTATTGTTTTCATGTTGAACTAATATTCTGCCCACTTTGAAGATGCTTAAAAACTTTGAGTGTGCGTAGGACTTGATGTGCATGATAGATGTGTGTAACTGAGGGATTCTTCATTCTTCATTGCATTTTCCCTTGTGACTGAATGTAAGCACATAAGCATGTCACATCATCTGTATGCAAAGATATATGTACAGATGGTTTGAAAATGTAACCCACCATGATACAATTTTGATAGTTCATACCTGTTATAACTTCTCTGAAATAGAATATTTTTTTTAAACTTATTTGCTCTAAGGATGTTTTTCCACTGTGTTATAACCCATTGCTTTCACATGGGTGCCACTTGCTTTCTTAGTTTTTCCACTACAACCCTATGGTCCTTTTTTCTCCTGTAACAAACTGCAAGGAGAGGCTGTTAATAAGCCTTTTCCTTATGTGTGTTAAGTTGTTTGCATCAACTTCTTTATGGCAAGGGGAGTTTTTTTGTATTTAACAGTATGAGCGGCTTTTGCAGACCAGCAACCAGCCTTGGTACCATATTTTTCTTCTTGAAGATGTGATTTCTGAAGAGATGTCAAAATTATCTGCTATAGGCAACAATGGCATGTATCAAACCTTAGCTTTGCATGATGCGATGCGACCTGCAAAGTAAACAGGGCATCTGTTATGGTGGTTGTATTAGTTTTCTCTTTTATGAATTCACATTTTTATTATGTCTTCATTACACAGCAAGATGTATTTCAACTTTGACCTTCATGTGCAGAGTGAGTAAAAAATAGGGTTTCAATAGCTGAAAGCAATTTTCCACTTGCTAAAGCTGCCTTTTGATGGTAATACGTAAAAGGTTTTGAATGAAATTTTTCTGTCCACTCACACTGTAGTGGCAAAACACTTTAGCTATCCTTTTCTATAAATACAAACTAATCTGAATTTGTCATACTCTATATGCATCTGGAATGTATGTTGCAGGTAGAATCTGCCATCAATTTAAAATAATAACCTGCTCATACAGATGTGATTAACCACTTACAAAATAATGATAATGCATGTATGCTAAATATGATTTGAAATGAAATAATGTGTCATAAGCTTGTCATCTTTTTTTCATGTTGCACTGGCTATATAAACATGTCAAAACTAAGCAAAACAAAAAAAAAATCAGCAATTTGTTTTCATGCCTTCATTTGAATAAAGGAGACACGCTACTTGATAAAAGCTCTGGGATCATTACTACTCGAGCCATTGGTTAGAGTTTTGTTTTATGCTTTTGCTAGTAATTCACTTTAAAAAGGTGACTCAACCTTTTCCCATCTCAGCTGTATCTCTGTCCAAGTTTCATGTGTTGTACAGATATATGTTGTGAACTGTCTCTGACCTCTCATTGTTAGGAGATTATCAGCAAAATTGACAGCATCTTCAGAAGTAGTCTCAGAAGTGCATGTATGTGAGGGGAGCTCGTGGGTTTAAAAATCTGTGGTGTGTCTTGGGAGGTTTCTTAGCTATTGAAATCTTAGAATATATGAAATTAGATGGTCCAGGAAAGACATGGAGTTGTAGACATACCTGACAATTTTCACTGCTGATTAAAAATGAGAGTAAGTAGACAAAAAAGGAAAACATCAAAGAAGGTGAAAAGAGCTTGAATCCAAGCTGCTAGATTCAGTGCTGATTATTTGTGGAAAGAGAACTGATATTTTGGGGTCTGGGAAAAGACTACAAGAATGTGTAATGAAAGTAAGGTAAAATCTTTCACTAAAGTATGTGGAAAAAAGAAGGACTAGTGTAAACGTAGGAGACTGTACATGTAGAACAACTGTTCGCAATTGCATTTTTGCCTTAACAGGACTGCATTTATTGCTACAATCAACACAGTTATCCTACCGATCATGGTAAAAAATCAAGTGCCTCAAGGTAGACACACCTTGTCCTCAGCCTTCCTCGATATCTCCCTTGAATACATGCTTTAGCTTAAAAATTTTCAAATACTTATTTCTTCTATCTACTAAATGCAGGAAGAAATTCATGATGTCATTCATGTGATGCTATCCAATAGGCATTACTTTGGTTTTAAGTAACAGAAAGTTCTATCTATTATCTTTCTGAATAATTTTATTAGTAAAAGATACTATTGAAATCATTCCAAAGACTTCAGCAAGCTTTATAGACTGGAGTTAATCTGTGTATTCTCTAAATCTCTCTCTATATATATATGTATATATATGTATATAAGTAGAACAGAAGATGCAGACACAACATAAGGAGATCAGTTCTGATCTATTATGGTGTTTTATTGAGTCCTTCCAGTGAAATTAATAAACTACTGAAACTGTTAACTTGGTGAGGAATCCCTGTCCACATTTGAGAGAGTGAGATTGTTTTGTGGATTGTCTGTTAGATGTATGACTATGCAACTTTTTTTATTATAGATTATTTAACTCCCTCATCAACCTTTTTGAGATACTCTGGTGTAGCAAGAATCTGTTTTCACGCGGTATAAATTGCACAACTGTAGATACTCTAAGCTTTAGTACTTGTTACTTACATGAACTTGATTGGGTTGCCACGCAATACTCATGGTTTCTTGTGAAATGTAAGACTGTTAGTTGAAGAAGTTTGTATTTTACCTGTAAATGTTACCTTGTGTCCACATCTACTTTGAGCTGTAAAACTGCCATTGTTGTGACATTAATCTCATAGTGTAGCCCCCATTTTCACTGTATCTGAGAATCCTTCTGTGCTGATTATCTCTCCATGAGTTTCTGAATTGATGGGCCATGTATTTTGTTCCTGCTTGAGAAAAAGGATGGAATTTAAAGTCATTGCAAAAATCATCTGCCTTTCAAAATAAAAAATGTTCAAAGTGAGAAATATCTCTCAGAATAGATGAAGGTGCCTTCCTTTGGGTTTGACTAAACCAAGACAGGTGCGATCATGATCATTGGTTGTTCTTATCTGCACTCTGAAGGATAAAATTCTGTAATAAGCATCATAAACTGCATCTGAAGAGGTTAAATTCAAAGCACAGTCTGAAAAAAAAGTGTGAGAGCAACGGGGAGGATCCAGAGAGCAAGTGGGCTGTGAAGTACCATATCCAAAAGTACAGAGATTTGTGTATGTAGTCTCCCAATGATAAGTTGTCTTAGAAATCAGTGCCAGTTTAGAGGCATCTTAGAGAGCTCATGTGTTAAGAACAGGTGGATCTGATGTTTGTATAAATCCAGAGGAGATTGGAATCATATCAGCCAGCTGAGAGTTTTGTTTTCGTGAATTCTGTTGTAATAACAGTGGTAAAGCCTTACAGTGGTAATATCTCAGGTCAAGTTTTACCTCTGTGCGAATATCTGAAGTTTTCTTTATGTGAAATACATTAGTACTGTGGCTTATCTGTGTAAGTTTTCTAGCTTCAGCAACCTGTCAGGAGTCAGAATAATTTCATAAGGGACATATGTTGAGAGAATCCTTATAGTATCAGCTCTCTTTACATGGAATTAAAAATAGATTAACAAATTGTCATAACTGTTGAAAGATCATTCTGATGACTGAGGAGATAGAAAATTTCAGGGGAAAAAGATGGCTTCTCCGTTGTCTTTCACATAGATTTGAAAAAATAGGGACATTTTAAGATTAAAGTTATTAATAAATTGGGAATTATTATTAAAATCTTCAGAACTTTCTTTAAAAAGTTAGGTTTAGCAGTTTGTTCAAGGCAACCTCCCCCCCCCCCCCCTTCAGATTAGTTTACAAGGACAAAAAGGTTTGTATAAGAAGCGGCACTATGTAGTGCTTATTCTTCCAAACAGTGTTGTTCCTAAAACTGCCTGTCTAAAGCAGTGTGGCAGCCCAAGTGCTTTTCTTCCTCCACTTCCCACCCCCCTGTGTGACCTGAAGTGGTTATCAAATCTAGCTTTAGACATGTCCGTTTTCAGAGCAGCTCATCCTATAATACTGGCAATCTGTGCTAAGAGTTGTCAACACAGGTAGTAACAGAGCAAATATGCAGGTCACTGACCACAGAGATGCTATAAAGCAAATTCTAAGCTCCCGTGGGTGTACTAAACTGCTAAAAATACCCTGCTTACTGCTGGAATGAAGTATAAAAATTGCCTGGAAGAGAATAAATTAACCCAATTTCCTATAGAAGTGAATTCCATCTAATCCTATACCTTTTAATTTAGTCATTGCACATGACATAAACATCAGAATGAAAATACAAAAAGCTTATTCTTTCAAGACTAAAGTTTGAACAGATGCATCTATGTATTAAGACAACATTTAAATAGGTCTCAGAAGAAATAACGTGAAATTCTCATTGAAAGCAATGATAGAGTTGCTGTTGGCAGCAGACTTGAGCTTAACTCTGATTGTAGTAAACTGATTCAGTAAGGCATTTAAATACATATAATCATAGAAAAATTATCTGATGAGCCGTGACCCTATCTGTGAAAATTTACCTAATGAAATTGTGTGAAAAAAACTTTATTCACAAAGCACACCTGTTCTGCTGGGGAGATGGCTATAAATAATTTTGTGCCACCTGCCCCAGCTATGAGAGCTCCTATAAATCATATAATTCCCTCTGACAACTGATGTAGTCTTAAGGGCACCTTTTACTTTTTGTGCTTTTTCTGAAAATATGCATTTGCAAAAGAAGAAATTTGAATGTTAATAAATTTCCACACATTTTTTTTTCCTCCCCCCAGAGTGAATGAAGTTTAGTTTATTCATGATTTTGCCTTTCCTCTTACAGCTGCATACATGGCTGGATTCTGAGGTAAGATATGATCACTTGTGAATGCTGCCCATCCAAAGATGTTATCACTTGTGTAGGCAATGCCTTAAAGGAATTGTTTCAGTTTGGTTGTGCTGAGTTCAGATGAAAAGAAATTAACTGAGTGGAAATACAAGATTTATCAAGACTCTGCTCATCTATCAGTCTGACTTTCCCAATTTACTCTTCTCTTCCTTCTCTGTGAGAAATTGCCCTTTTTTCTGTCGGAGGCTGAATTTAAACCCCTAAGAAAACATTGCTATAGAGCTTGCAGTGTTCTGCTTACCTCTGATCTAAGGTTTTAGCCAGTTAAGTCAGTACCACATGCATCAGTGAAGGAACAGAAGTGCAATTTCTGCTCTGAAAGCAGAACGAGAGTCAACAGTGTCATACTGCGGAGAGCAGGGTAAATACCTTATTAGGCTCTACAAACAGTGCAGACTGCAGAAATGCACGAAGTGATCCTATGTAAAAATACAATGATTTTCTTTCAAGGAGGATATAGATTTATTGGTTGGCTCTTAGAGAAGAGCAGCCCATAATGGAGACTGAAAGAATTGCAGTTGTATAACCTTTAGAAGAGAAAATCCTGGGGAGACAATGTAGCAGTTTTCAAGTATGTGAAAGATTATTGCAAAAAAGGAAGAAAGTAATTTGTTCTCATGCTTAAGATTTATAACACAAGTTAAACTGTAAACAGGGAAATAAAAGAATCATTAGGGGACAAACCACAAAGGCAAACCCAGTCTGGCAATAACCAGAGTGCAGTGCTGCAGGACAGAGCCTTGGAGGGTTATGTAGGTTAATAATAGGCTGAACAAATACCAGCTATGAATGGCAACGGAGTAGCTGATGGCTTCCCTCACTTTTGATCTCAATACCTGGCTCACTTTTGATCTCAATACCTGGCTCACTTTTAGAATAATTTTACTCAGTGCTTTATATGCATAATCTGAGTAAATAATATATTAATTCTGTAAAACTTGAGCTGTGTGTAATAGTACATTGATATATAAGTGACAAATGCAGATTTGAATATGCAGTTAGTTTTCCTTGCAATACGTCTATTAGTGTTTTCATTGAATATGGCTGATATTTATTCTTTCTGTATTGAAAAGTACATTTCTACCAGCACTTAAAAACAAAAGAATATATTCTAAAATTGATTTCACTCAGAATATGCAGTT
Source organism: Forpus xanthops (assembly GCA_032466535.1). Lineage (NCBI taxonomy): Eukaryota > Metazoa > Chordata > Aves > Psittaciformes > Psittacidae > Forpus > Forpus xanthops. The sequence continues at coordinate 39,646 of JASSUY010017522.1, forward strand.
ACTTTATACAGATCACATGTTTTATTCTAGAGGAGTAGGAAAAATTTCTATTGTTTTCTAAATTTGCCATGATAAGGTTTCATTTTATATTTTTACTGATACATTGACTATATTCATAGGATACAAATGTATAAAATGGTTGCTTAGAGGTCAGTACACAGCAAGTCTGTCTCTGTGTGAAAGGAGAGCTCCTGACATCTTTAGTGCTAAGTCATTAGTTAAGCATAGCTTTATTTAACAGCTCTTCATCTGGAAGGAGTAAATGAGGCATTTAAATCAACAGCAGTAGTGATAGCTCTGTGCTTCAGTTCTCACCATAGACCAAGTTAGTCCTGGTTGTACTTCAAAACATGTATTAATCCTTTATAGACGGAGTTCAAACTCACTTTGAAAGCTTGAAAGAGAGGGACCCGCAAATTTCAGAATGACTAAACTCTTTACTCAGGAGAGGAATTCTTTTAATGAGGTAGAAAAAGACTGTGTACTGTCTCCTGGATACCATGCCCATTATTTAATTTGGTAGATGCTGATCTATGTAGGAGGTTTTTCTAGACTTAACAGATGACCAGAACTTAAACCAGTTTGCTCACCTAGGTTGACCTGTGTTTAGCTGAGGATTAGGTCTGGAAGGCACTGGGTGCATGGAGTAAACGGCAGCCAGTTGGGTACTTATAGCATCATCAGACATGATCTTTTCCATACCACGATTGAAGAAGGCAGAGTGCTATAAGCAAAGGATGTGTTCCATACTGAAGTCCAGGCTTCTTACTGTAAATGGAAGATGAAATTCAATGTTGGGTTTAACGTTATTAAAGGGAAAGGAAATACCTCCCCACATACACATGCCTATTTTTTTTCCTCTCTTTCTGGGACAGGTGAGGTAGCACTGTAAAGCACATGCTGTTTAACATTTCTCCTGTTACTAGAAAAGGTTTGGGCAGTGGTACTTTTCAGGCTCCAGCGTTTACTTGAAAAATCCATGTTGTCAATTGTTTCCCAGTCTCACAAGTACTTTTCTTGCAGCAACCCGTCCAAACTGATATTTCAACTTACAGGCTGTCACTTATGTTTGGTTTCTGGAGCTAAACCTGCTAATGTTTATAATGTGCTTAACTGAACTTGGAAAATGTGCTCTCCCTTGGTTACACATCAAAGAGAATCTTTCTAAAAGATTTTTGTCTGGTGCAGTGGCGTGAAGGTACTACTGCTGGAGTATCTGCCCTAGAGGAGAACTGACATGACATTTGGATGAGGCAGCGGAGCCGACAGCTCGTCCTGTTTGCTGAGTCTGATGGTGTTGCTAGGAATCCTGAACTAGCCCGGTTGTGGTGCTGCTGTTACATCTTCTGAAGTCTGACAATTTGATAGGCAAATATCTCAAGATAAAGTATATAATAAGCATTGAAAATACAGATAAAATGGAAAAAAAGCTTGAAAAGTACACACTGTTTCTTATATGGGGGGGGGAGGGGAAAGGCACAGTAAAGGTTCAAATTCATTAGTGAACCTGCTTCATATCATACAACCACAAAAATGGTCCTCAAAAGTTACAGAAAAGATATATGTGCTACAAAGAATCATACTGTGATTGTGTGCTACATTCATGTTTGTGTGTTTTCCACTGGACTGGAGTTGGAAGTATGTCCCAGTGTTCCATCACTTAAGTAGTATAGCAGCCACAGAATTAGGACAGCAGATGGGTCCTTCAGTGTTTAGTTCTGAGCTGGGTTTGAATATCTAGCCCTGTATATCAATATTACAATACAGTATTTGGTAACTAAGTACTGTATCTAGGAAGTAGATGTGTAAAGCTTGCCTAGATTCTGGTGAGGTTGAAATAATTGAAAATCTAATGCCATCCAACAGCCTGTAGAAACTTCAAAACACAATGTAGATCACCAAAAAGCCCCCTGAAATGCACTTGTACATTCCATCTCAGCTTGGATGAATATATTGAATAGTTTGCAGTAGAAATAATCTCTTCATATCCTGTCTTACTCCTGAAGTAGGAAACTATTTCCACCTTGTTGATGGACTGCTTAAGAAAACATATAATAAACTGGCTATTCCATCTGCATGTGATGCTTTTAGAAGGAAAGCAGAAGGCCCCTCTAGAATCATGAGACCTGCATCTCTCCAGCAGGGCTGTCAGCTCCTGCCCGTGCCCCCACAAATTGGGCAATGTTTTCAAATTACTTCCTTTTCCTTTATTTTCTCTGAGATGCCTCACTTCACACCATAATAGATCTCAATTTATTTCTCCATAAACTATCATTATTCTTTTTAGCATTTATGGCGTTCACCTACCATAGTTGTCATTGTTACAGATTGTTTGTCATTGTTGCCTCCCTCCGTGGGTACTCAAGGCATTCTGCAAATGTTTGCTGCTCCCAGTTACCTTAAGCAACAGAGGAATTGGAGAGGGAAGCTATAAAAAGGTCATCCTCTACATGCTGAGAAAGGGACAGGAAGACTGCTGGAACTACATGTGCTGGTCTCTTGACTGAATGAGTAAATTGTGTAGCAGTTTCACTTCGAAGTATCTGCATGAAATTGCTGAATTTCACCCTCAATTGGAATATCTTCTGTGCTGTTAATGTGATTGATGTGTGTGTTTCTTAATGTGTTTTGGTTTTTTTTTTTTCTCTAATGCTGTCTGCAGTTTGGTCTTTCTCATGTTTACTTTTCTTCAGCTCATGCCTAACCAGATTGGAAATGCAGGTAACGGCATTTAGTTATGGTATTTGCATTGGCTTGAGAGGATACATACACCAGCATTGCAACTTCCTAAGCAGGTCCTTTTATGCTTTAATTTCTCTGTCAACTACGATACACAAAAGGTTCTAAGAAGGGCTTACAATAGAATAGAAATTGGTTGGAGAAATGAGAAAATATTTAAATGCATTGTTTTTAATCTTTTCCCATGGCTTTGGTAGAACCTGGATTCAACTTCTGCAGAAGCTTAAGTAAAGCTTTGTTTTAACCTCAGTGGACTGTGTGTTGGAGTCTAGAAACAAATCAACCAACCACACTACTCTGAGGAGCTTCCTCTGCATTCTGTTACACTGTCTCTAACAGCCTTCTTAGCTAAACGTGTTTGAAGAAACCTTAGAGATTTACAATATTTAGGTGACTCATTTTAGGTTCTGTAATGCTTTATGTTTTTCAGCAAATTTCATGTCCTGGGGTCAGGTTATAATTTAAGAACTTTAGTTGTCATTTTAAAAAAGAAATATTACTTGGTCTTAGGATGACCAATATGAACAATAAAGCATTAAAAAAAAAGTCAAACATCAACCAAAATATATAGTGATTCCTAAGTCAATCTTGCATCCTTTGGTTGAACAGACTGAAGATAGTGAACTTGGGATGCTTCATTCTGGAGAAAGATGGAAATTGCCTGGCTGTGCATATACTTCTGTATACTTTCTCTATGCTATGACTTTTCACGATGTATTTAGAGACATTCATGATGTAATTAGAGACATCCTTTCTCAACTGCAGCCATTTCTGCTTCTCTGCAGTGATAAATTCATTTGTGTAAAGTTGTTTAGTCTGGATGAAGGAATCTTTTCACTTCAGTGCTAAAATATGCCCCGAAACTCCAAAAAGGGGAAGTAAGATATTGCGTGCATTTTAAATGCTTCACGCAGACTTCAGTTTTCTCAGCCTTTGAACATCTCTCCTTTATTTTCTCTGTCATCTCTTTGCTAAGGAAGTTGCCTTTCCATTAAAAATTAGGATTTTATATTAGTCAAAACATTGTCATAGCATTTTCCCAGTTCCCACAACTAAAGCCTTTTCAGTGTCAGAAAAATATTAGTACATCTTTAAAAGTTTATCTAAGTCATCAGTTTGTGAGCAAAGTTTGACTTTAAGCAAAGGTGATCTTATGCACCTCTGAGATTCAATTTGAATTTCATACAGGTAAATATTACTTAATTGTATCTATTTGCTTAGATTATAAATAATTAAAGAATTCCTGTCCAAATCTCCTGGTGCCTCAACACATCAACAACAGTGCCATCCAGCAATGTTGAATTAATTATTTTAACAGGAACTCAGCCAGACAACCTCCAGTAGAGACTTTCAATTCTGTCATTACAGTGAGAAAAAAAATCCATAGCTTTCTCTAGAAATCTTATCAAGCAGCACCTTCTGTGTACTGCTGCTTCTTTTCTCTTTCTCTCCCTATGTTCTGAAGCTGTGAAGGCATACAGTTCAGTCCTTATTTGCTGTGGGCTTTTTTGCTTTAATCTGGCTTCGACTTTGGGAATCATTTTCACAAATTGCCAGTTCTCTGAAGCTACACCTAACTACAGATCCATTTCAATATTTTCTTCAATTTACAAATTCTTCAGGAATCCACACTGCATATTGGGTGAAAACGGTTCTTTTTTGATTTTTCCTTTAGTGTGAGGGTGCTGAGGTGCTGGCACAGGGTGCCCAGAGAAGCTGTGGCTGCCCTGTCCCTGGCAGTGTTCTAGGCAAGGTTGGATGTGGCTTTGATCAACCAGCTGTAGTGGAAGGTGTTCCTGCCCATGCAAGGGGGCGTTGCAACTAGATGATCTTTAAGGTACCTTTCAATGCAAACCATTCTATGATGTAAAAAAGTTTTAAAAACTCATTCTGGAATGCAAGCTAATCAGGGGAAAGAAAGTAAAACTAAATGAAAAAATTAAAGTATTAATTTCAGTTATTTGATATATTCTTTTTAATTGAAAAACACATCTGAGGTTATCTCTTTCAGCTCCAAATTAGGACAAAATAGTGAAAAAGTTTATCATCTTCTTTTGGCATATTGCTGTTTGTTTCATTGAAAGAAACCTCAAACATTCCAGAATGTCATCAGGATTCTGTGCGTGTATATATCTCCTTGCTGATGAATGGCAACGTGCTAAAAAGGTATCTCTGAGAACATGTAACATTGCCTAGAAGGTTTATGGGAATAATAAAGTGTGATGGTCTTGTTTTGTCCTAAGTTTGCATGCAGGACATGTGAGAAGGCCAAGAAGGTTTTTGTTTTTTAGCATTTTAGGATAAATGTATAATAATCAGTAGTCTTGTTTTGTGATGAATACGGTACAAATGATAACATCTATTCTGTTTTTCAGTTCCTCTAGCTATTAAAAAACCCACAAAACCTAAGCAACAGAACAACAAGGGCTTTTGCATAGCTGGAAATGTTAGCTTATGCTCACCCTTAAAGCCTTTGTGGATCTTGTTTCAGGTGCTATAGCGTGCCTGTACATGTCTGCTGCTGATAGTTGTCTGATGTGACGGACATGTTAGGTTTGAGGTTTTCTTTAATGTTGATAGCATTTTATTAACTGAATTTTTCACAGACTACTTCATGGTTCAAAGCAGAAATGTAATGATCTGATATGTAACGACTGGAGTGTTCCTGGTACTTCTCTTTGCAATTCTGCAGCTGTATTCATAGGTGCTTGGACTAATAGACAAGAGCACTGCTGGGTTTCCTGTTCTCATTTTTAGTGATAAATTATTCCATAAATCCTGTCTGAAATACATCTCCAGTACCATTGGTTTTGCTCATCTGCAAAACAGAGCTTTGCTGGTTATAAGCATCTACCCTCTTTCAGTCCAAGTCAGAAAAAGCTTCTGATGTTCTGTGCTGACATGCAAGTATCTTGACTTCGGTTATGTTTTACTTTGTTCTATTTAAGCATCACGTTATTATTTCTCTTAGAATTAGCTGTCATTTAAACATCTCATAAAAGTGTTTTATTTAATATTTTACATATTATTTTATAAAATACAATTTGCAGGCTTTCCAAAATAAGCTTTTCTAAAAGCATATTTAATTCTCATATTTTGTTTTTAATTTCCTTCTTTAGCCAAAATTCTAATGCATGTATACCCGACAGACAAATGTACCTGACGATTTTCTTTTTTTATTCGTATACATTCACAATTCAAAGTAATGGCACACATTCCCAAGAAATATTAATCTTTTTCCTCCCCTTCTTTTTCCTTTTTTGTTGTAATGTTCAAGCAATATTTCTTTAGGAGCTAAATAAAAAGTAGGAATGCTAAGTGCGTGAAGATTAAATACCAAGAATTCAGTAACAATAATGATATAATAAATGGTATCCTTGTAATATCTGCTGTTGGTTTTGAACATAATGAATCATACAGCAATCATGCAGTTGAAGAACTCGTAATTCTTATGGAAGCCTTTCATTATGGGTGTGCTTTTTGTACTTCAAACCAAACTGTTCTTTGACTGCAGGGGGAAAAATAAGGCTGAAGCTTTCATGAATCTTTAAGTTCAGAATGAGAATAAAAATAAGCATGGTGTTTTAAAGTGAGAATGCAAGGTTTCTATTATTCTTTCTTACGAAGCTACTGAACCCCTCACCCATGCTGAAGTGCATCAAAAATGTCTGGAACTTTGACAGTTACAGGCTCTATATAATCATTAATGTCATGTGAATAAATAAAGCCTGATTAGGTCAGCACTAATGAGATGAAGTAGCTTCAGACAATTTTCATCACTGCAGACCCTATTTCTTCACAATTCTATTAGGGTAATTGTTTGTTGTTGTCATGTAATATAAATTATCTTTTAACCCTTTAGATGTCAATAACATTGTGTTAACAGGATTTGGTGAAATTGTCAAAGGATTGTACCCGGTCTATAACAGAAATGTTTTTTTTTTTGTTCCTGGCAATTAGTATATTGGCATATTTTAAGTCTAATTTTAGTGGCAATTAAGAAGATTTTGCAGGTGTATTTGATACATATGAAACTCACCGAAGTAACAGGATAGAAAAGGATTAAGATTTCTGCTAGAAAGATAAGGGCGTATTTACGGAAGGAAGAGTAAATTAAGCCATGCTTACATACAGACAATAATCCTGAAAAATCACTTCAAAACATCTTTCTTTTATTAACTTCTTTTCAAGGACCTTCTGAGTTTCCCTTGGTCTCTTCTTCACTTCTAGCTATAAAGCGCATAACATACTGGCTTCTCTGTCAAGTTCTGGAATATTTTACCAAGTTATCTGCCTCTTCTGACTGCTCATTTCTGCAATATTTTATGGAAAGAAAGATGCTAGAGAGCAGATTGATTCAGATCAGTTAATGGAGGAAGCCTGCTCCAAACCTAAACTCAAAGCTCAAAAGAGAAAAAATTTAGGAGATAGGTTTGTGCATATGCAAATGCACAGTTGCATTTGGAAATTTGCAGGTACTTGCAAGACCGTGTATAGTTTGTAAGGAAAAATATGGAAAAGTTGTATCTACTGGTCTCATTGTGTTTGTGTTAACTTCATTGGGTTCATGTGTTAGTACACATGAAAGCAGAGACAGTGGTCCTATCACCAAAGCTAAACTATCTCTTGGTAAAATTGTCAAGTGATAATCGGGGATGATTCTACCTGTAGAGTGTAGCTTTTACCATTTGCATGCTACTGCATCCAAAGCCTTCTGGGGAGGAATCCTGGTTCTGGCACATCTGTGTTAGAAATTGGATTAAACTAAAAGAAAAGTAAATGCTTTGCTTTTAGACATCTATTTTATAGTGCTGTGCTGCAGTCCTGGCAATTGCAGATGTAGTTTTAAGTTTTTAAGCATTTAAATGCATAATAACTATATTAATTTGAAATATCAATTTCCCGTCTTTGTTTATGTTTTGCTTTTAAACTATTTCAGATGTAGTGAAAACACAGCACTCATTATGTTTTTCTGCAGCCTGTGCACATTGCAGTGACAGGATTCATGTTCACAGTCCATACTCTGAACTGTTGGCTGATCTCCCCAGTTCTAATATCAGCAGTTGTATTTATGCAAATTACTATGTTGCGAAAGTTTTGTCAGTCATGTATTGGTTCAAAGCTGAGTTTGCTCTGTATAAGAACTTGTGAATTAAACACCCCCTAAAAAAGGAGAAACAACAGTCAAACCCAGACTAAACTTACTTAAAGTATGAAATGAAATTGATTAATGTACCTAAATGCTGGTAGATTCTTCAGATAAATTAGTAAAATATATCTGTGGTAACTAGATTGAACTGTGAGAAGGTTTGAGAAAGAGAAAATAGAACTCCAAAAGTTCATTTTGGAGGAGACATTAATAAAAACCGGATGACAAGGAGAAAAGGAAATTAGCTTCTAGTGTATAGGGATGTGGATAATGCTGGAGGATGTATCATATAACTTAATCAGATAGGCTGTAACAGGAAGATGCAACTGTGGTTTCCTTAATGACCAATGGGTGATGTAATCAAATGCTAAATGCACATTGTCAGGTTTTGACAAGTCTCTGTCACAGCAGAGATGGAGCATCACTTAACCAGCAGTTTAGACTGATAACATATCTTCTCTTGAGTGAGCGGAAGGAGTTAGGAGCAGACAGGTTCCTATAACGTTGTTGTGACATGAAGAATCTTCCCTTGTCATTCTCTAATGTAAATATCACATTTCCTGAAGGTATATATACTTCTGCTGCCTTTGGCAGGGTACAAAATTATTAATCTTGTAAGCTCAGGCATGAGGCACGGTTGGGGCTACTGCACCTGGGGCCCACCAGTGCTACAAGAAGCTTTTGGGTGCTTCTGACTTCTGCCAGCAGCTGCTGGATTTTCCTCATGAGTCCATCTATGCTGGTCCATGGGTTAGCTAAATTAAGGCAGTTTGGCAGCAATTGAACATGCACTCATGAGTCTGAGGGATGACTCTCCTTCAGTGAAGTAGGCTGAACAGTGCTGCTAATGTTGGGCTTGTAGGACTTTAATTTCTGTTTCTCTTCTTATTCGGTGCCTTGCCAGTGTTTTCATTTCAGCAAACCCGTATGTTAAGAGATAATAGAGCAGCAACCTTTGTAGCAGCAGGTTCAGATCCCAGTTGAGTAACTTCAGGTCCAGGATAACTGGTTATGTGGTGCATGTACACAAGGGCTGGGTGCACCCTTCCAGGGTCACTCTGGAGGCAGGAGAGTCTTTTTTTGTGCTCAGGAAGGGAGATTTGGTCCTTGCACAGAGTCGCTATGAGACCTTTGTTCACCAAATTAGAGTTGTTTAGCAGCAGTTTCACAGCAGGGCTCTACTGTGCGTATAGGAACCAGAGTCAAAATTAAGGCTGAGCTCACTGATATTACTGGGCTTTGCATTTCAATGCCTGTTACTAGTTGAGTGTTGGATTGTGTTTTTATGAGGGAGCAGATTAGGAAATAATTTGCATGTGAATCTCAAAGTCAGTGCAGTTTCCCTGGTAACAAATGGAGAACCAGGTTCCAAAATCTGCTTGTTGTCATTAAAATGTGTGTATATGGGGGAAAGGAGGAGTCGTTTTGTATAAATTTTTATTAAAGAAAAGTAGAACTGCAAAACTTAGATTCCTGATTTGCATAAAAGGGGGAGTAGAGGGAATGAAATTGGTTCTTGACTCACCAGCACTGAACTCATACAAAAATCTCATTTCTAGTGAAGCAACACTAGGGTATTTTGTGATCAGTTTTCATTTCTGACTATTGGAAATGGAATTTGCTATTGCTTATTATTTTCAGGGCAGCTTCCAAGAACTGGCATTTCCATCAGTAGCTGCCTTTCAGTCTTTTTCAGAAGCTGCCTGTGAAGGCTTGAGTATAACTGTGAGAGCCATGAAAGTTTCCCAGCTCTTGTCTGTGGCTCCATGAGGTGGGATCCTCGCTATGTTTCAGTTTAGCCTAGGAGAGATTCTCATGGTCCCCCATTGCTCCAGAGCAATTTACTGGCTTGGACCTGGAACTGTTTGTCACATCTTGCTTTTTAAGTGATGCTTAATGATATGTCTGAGTCAGAAGCTTTAACGAGATAACTTCTAATGTAGCAGCAGGACACAGTAAAGGAGTTGAAGGGAAAAAGTGTCAATGATTTGTTGCTGGAAGAGTGACTGAAAGATGAAGTTAACATAGCAATAACTGAAGCAAAAGAAAAGCTGACTGAACTGTTGGGAGGTACTGGTTACCCTCAACCGTGGCATCTTGGAGCCACGGCACATACAAAAAGAAAACATCAAATCAGAGAGCTTCCAGAGTTCAGGCAGCTTTCTGTGGCTTTACTGGACCAGACAGTAGAGGCATAAAATATTTTGCTATTAAAGCACACCCAGTGCTCCCCAAACACCAAATGTCTGGTGTTCTTCCGCAGTTATTCCCTCAGACTTAATACATAATCTCAGTGTTCTTGATGCTGAATTTTTCAGGGACTTCTCAGTAAAATATCTAATGCCAAAACTGTGTAGTTAAAAATTGACTCCAGAAAAACAGCTGAGAACACTTAATCAACCAGGTGAAAGCCTTTTCTTTTCCCTCCTTCCCCATCTCAGTCTTAAAATTTAATAATTTCCAATTCAATAATTTCCAGTGTGCAAGTTATTCTAATTAGACTTAAGTATTGAACATGAAGCAAATTGAACTTTAGTTGTCTTAAAATTTCTTCAGTTTATGTATGAAGGAAAATATTAAATTAAAAATGAAAAAGTTTCACCTTCTTTATAGGTGAAGTTTTTGAAGACAAAATAATAAAATAAGTTTGTTATGACTAAAATGAATTACTTTCAGTTTCTCACTTAGAAATGAACTAAGGTAATTCTGCTGCTTAACACAGCTGTATTTCATTTTTTTCAGACAAAAGTGATTTTTCATGTCATGTTGTGGCTGTTTTTTGTTTTTTTTTTTCTCTATTAATGAGGCATACAATTATTGGAAATAAAAAGGGAAAAATATGTTTGAATGCAAAACACCAGAGTTACTGCAAAGTTCATATCATGAGCATGAACAAGCTTTATATTTTAATACTGTATCACTGAAAGCAGTAGTGTAATTAAAAAGGGTCTTGTGAATTTTCAGGTTGTCTAGTGGAATTCCCCATGTACTGCGGGAGATGGATTGTGGACTCAGAAATGTAACTCCAGTTCAAGCACACCTTTAATCAAAATTCATTTTCAATTTTTTTTCTTACCAAATTGAAAAGCTTGTGGATTTACTACACAACTAACATGAACGCATGTAATTATGATGATTCTATGTCTTATTGGTAGCAGGGGCATCATGCAAATGACAAGAGTTTACTTCATTTTGAAGGGTACAGTGAAATTTTCTTTTCTCAGGTTGTAATTACATTTCCAGTTCCCTGCCAGCATATGCTGATTGCCTTTTGCAGCTTCCTTGGGGCTTTGTCAATCCATTGATTAAAGAAACATTCTTTAAGTGAATTTGTACTGCATTTGAATAGCTGATACCGTTTGATTAGGGCTGAAGGCTGATATAACCCTCAGTAAATAGCTCTTCCTAACTCTTGTAATTTTTTTGTGGTGGATCTTGTGTCATCAACAATTTCTCTTAAGTTCTGGACTTCCAAATAATTACCTGGTAGGGTTGGTTGACACTCATAAATGAAACTTCTGACTTGAGGTTTTTTCTGCAACCACAAGAATGTGGCCAGGATGTACACTGGTCCAGAAGCTGAAAAGCAATAAAATTGTGATTATTTCTTTTAAAGAATGTTAAAATAACAAATTTTATGCTGGTTGTTTGTCCATCTTGCTGGATCTAGCTCAACAACTGTTGTGTTTAATGTTTTCTTTTGAGAGCACTCATCATCATCCTCCCTATTTTCAATGTCCTCATCTTTATGAGCAGTTCCTCCAGGATTTAATTCATCACTCAGTCTGAAAAACATAACCATATTTACTCAGTGGGGTCCAGTAACCTCTTAGCCTCCACCAAGGGGAGTGGGATAATGCACGCTCCTTAGAGCTTTGGCTGGATCTTGACAGAAGTTCTTAGGATCAAATTCATGCAGGAGAACATTATGTGGAAATCTTGTTTTCAAGCACTAAGTGATACATCCTCCTGAGATAGACCTTTAGTAACTTCAGACGCTTCTCAGTAAAACTGCTTGTGTGACTGCTGCATGTACAGTTTTCAATGAAAAAAAGCACAAGATTTAGTGATATGATTGTAAAACAAAAGCTTGAGGTATAGCAAATATAATATGTGCTCTTTTCTGTTCTTGTTTAGAAAAAAAAAAAGTAATGTCTGTTTGAATTAATGTAATTTTAAGGCCGTTTTCTATATTGCTTCAAAAGGATGTATATACATTATCAAAAAAAAAAACCAAACCCCAAACCTAAACTCCACACTGATTTTTTAAGATAATCTTAAGATGTTCTTTAGTTTCTTAATACATCATTACAGTGAGTACTTATCAGTCAATTTATTCTTATTATTTATAATAGAGAAAATGTTCATTAGCTTAACTATTCTTATGTGTTCTTAATTAGAATAGGCTATCAACTTATACCTATTCTGAAGAAATTTTTTAAACCATTTTTACCAAGTTTCTTATTAAATAAACTTTTTTCCCCTTTTAACTCATTTTTTCCAGTAATTCAACTTTTCAGATGAAAATTCTCAGCAGGTTATAGAGGAGAGAGATTTTTAGATTAAAGGAAGGTAGCGTGAACATGTACATTATACAGTGAAATGGTCCCTTCAGTCTGTGTAGCATATAGTGCAGCATTATGAGAATAGTTTTTAAAGAACTGTTTTCCATAAACAAATGTGTACGTGCTCACACATATAAAAGGTGCCTGTGACTTATGGTATACTATATAAATTAGAGTTTATTCACAATTATTCCTACCCATAGTCAAAATAGCTTTGTTCATTATGCTTATAACCTGAACCATGGCTGATGTAGGCTCTAATTTTTTTTAATGCGATTGGACATATAACAGAAATCCATGCTGAAATAAAAGGACTTGGCACACTGAATTAGCAGTATCTTTATATGATACTGAGACATTTTGAAGGAAGAGTTACAATGGTACAACAAAGGCAAAAACTTTTAAATGTGTACAGGATTTGTAGGAAGATATGGACAAGCTGTAAGAAGTGTCTGCCGAAGGGATTTGTATTTGTTAGACTGCCATATATTTGAAGTTGAACGTTTCCCAAGGAAATAACAGCTAAATAACACAATAATGTAATTCCTATAAAATTGAATGAACCATTTTTATGAAGAAAAAAAAAAATGTCTGTAGTAGTCAAATACTTGCATACCTGTTTTCTAGCAAACAAAAAAAATAAAAAATCACCCCAAACCAAAAGTTAGAGAAACGTCTTCTATGTAAATCCAAGCCACTTTGGCACAGGCCTGAATTTGGTTTTGAGCCATTTGGACTGCTTTGCTTTTAACTGTAGTAAAGTTACACCAAGTGGTATACACACAGCCTCAGCTGCAGTTCTTAGCAGCTGCTGCTTGACAAGAGTCGGGGCGCTAGGAAACTAAAGCAGAAGAGGAAATATGGGATAGCTGCGGGCAGGCTATTCCACTGCTTACTGGAATAGCCATTAGGGTGTGTTTTCCAGTGACTAGTCTGATTTCTTCATGCTGAAATTGAAACTTGTGACTTGTTCTCTTACCTCCCACAGTACAGAAATTCTCTACAGAGAGCTTTTTTAGGCTTGAATACCGTTACAATACCTCTTTTTTGATTGTTATTGCTGATGGGTTTGGTTTGCTGTTGTGGTTTCAGGCTTAAATCAATCTGCCTGCCCACTCACTCCTCCCAGCCTTCTTCCCCCCCACTTCACGGGGGGGGGGAGGGGAGGGGGGGAATGAGAAGAGGAACCGAAAGAATGCAACTCCCATGGGTTGAGATAAGGACTGTTCAGTAACTAAGGTATAACACAAATCACCGCTGCCACCACCAATAACAACAATAACCA
>JASSUY010017523.1:22441-34207 GCA_032466535.1 Forpus xanthops
CCTTACAGTAAAGAATTTCTTCCTCAGATCCAATCTAAACTTCCTCTGTTTAAGTTTGAACCCATTACCCCTTGTCCCCTCACTGCAGTCCCTCATTAAGAGTCCCTCCTCAGCATCCCTATAGGCCCCCTTCAGATATTGGAAGGCTGCTATGAGGTTATCACGCAGCCTTCATGTATGAATTAGTCTTGTAAGAGTGGCAGTTTCATGAACTTCTGAAGTCTGTCTAGTCAGTTTTTGTTAGGTCATTGAATGACTTTAGGTGAAAGATGTCACAAGTGAATCAGTTCCAACTGTCATAGCTACAGGCTTGGACCTTAAGCTTTTAAATCAGGCTTCAGGAAATAAATCACTTCTGTGCACGTAGTCCCACCTACCAAGTCTACATTACTGGGAACCCTCCAAGTGAGTCATTAATATTGTTTGCTCTTTCTGTGACTGATGTGAACACCAGTGTGTAGAATAAAGCCAAATTTCAAATCACTCACAGTGGGACAGTTTTCAACCACTCTGATGCTGCTGTAGCACACATTGTGTTATATTTCTTGGGGAAAAAAGGCAACATCCTGGTAAATTCTCCCCTGTCTTGCTCCCTGTCTGTACAAACAACTCATATTCAGCCCTGTAGTGATGGATAGATCTTACAATTTGCCAGAAAACTGAATTGCTTCAGGCAGTACATGTTTGTTCAGTAGCTTACTTAGTCACATGAGGCCTACTTGTCAATATATGGAAATTCATCTTCTGTCTGTGTTGTAGGAGCCCATTTACAAATACAGGAAAGTTTTAGCCCTCTTTGTGAAGTTATGTGTGTTTCTCTTTCTTTGGATCTGCTGTCCTGAAGAATCCCTTGCCTTCTTCCAAGGCAGCCCCCACACACATGCTACTTCATGCCCTGGGTTTTGGTTTCTGCTTCTCTCAACTTGGTGCAGCTCCTGACTCGACTTTTACATTTGAGCCACCCCTTGACTTTCTAGTTTTTTGACCATGCTGCTTAACCAGTCCATGGGCTTGTTGCAAGAGCTGCCTCTTCTTGGAGTCAGTGGCTGTGTGTATTAACTTTAGCGCAGCTCCAAACCCACTTCAGGCTTGGCACAAATAATTTGGCTTATATGTCTTATTTGGCTTGAATCTCACCATATATATGACTATGGTCCTGACTGGCTGACAGTCACCTGACTTCTGCTTTTCTTGGCTTTTCTCCTGTGCTTTCAGCCTTCATTCTGTATTCTACTGTTTTGTCTTCTTGTTTACTATGAACATGCCTTGAAAAAGTAGGTCTGTCCTTAGGCTAATGTTTTGGTAGTGTACAGGTCAAAGGATCTATACCTAACCAAGGGCCTTTTTTCTCCCCATAGTGCAAATGCAAATCAACACAATTTATTCCCATCACCCCAGCCTTTTACAGTATTTACTGTTACAGCAATATTTGTATGGCAGTTTCAACACAGAAGAATGTTTGCTGGTGTACAGAGGCATGCCTTGCAAAGTCATTGTCCATTTCCTGATAGAGCTCAGAGCACAGTGACTGTTTTTCCCTTGTCCTCAAATGGCAGTTTCTCTCCAGTTCTCGCCCTGCATGAACTGCCTGAGGCAGCACAGGTGGGATTTGATGGAGCATGACCTATGAGTTTACTTTTGCTGATCCCTAGTCACTGATGTGTTGATCAAGATTATAAAATACTTGAGGCATAGCATATAGCTCTCCTTGGAGTATTTAATCAAATAAATTTCAAATATAGAGAATCAGTGTCTGAATCTATCAGGAAAGAGTTTCATTGGCAGAGAAGGAGCTCAGCAGTGCAAAATTGGTGGGATGGGAAAAATAAATATGAGAAAGTGAGAAGTAACATCATATGTCTAGAGTTAGTGCACCAACACAGCTTTTTAACCTTTGGTGTCTTCTTACTAAATCATAATCTGTATGGTTTTCTTTCACTGTTTGATAACCTTTCAGGTTCTTTATTTCGCATTGCAGGAGATTCTCCCGAGCATATCCTCTGAAAACAGTGCAGCTGCAGTTTTGCTGCCTTTATGCTGTTACTGAACATTTACAGGAGCAGATGAACCCCCCTCTTCTCATACTTCCAAGCCCCAGCATGTACTTGACTTTTAGATAAACATGGTCTAGGCATACAGCAAACTAATCTGAGGACTGTCTTAATGGAGTATGACTGAGTAAATATGTCCAGCATAATGTTAATAGACACATGACTGTCCAAGTTTCATTTAAAGTACTAGATAGTGATGTGGAATGAAGAATCAAAATACATCATTCTCATTAATCAGCTGAGTTACACTTGCTGACAGTATAAAGGTCACGGAGAGTGAAAAAAATCACCAAAGTAAAAAGTGTAGATGGCAAATAACAAGCTTTTACAAAATAATCTGTATGAAAAAAAAGTATTTTGATTATGAAAGAGACAGTTGGAAGCCAACAATACAGAGAAGACCACAACTGAATCTTAGCAGAGAGTTAATTGTATTTGAGTATCCATACTTTGGGTAGACATAATTCCATGTCTAGTCAGAGCACAAGATTCCTAGGGCTTTTCTCTGACCTATTTACTCACCTAAAGGCATTTTGCAGTAATTGATTAATCACAGGATCACAGAGCTATGTAAGCTGGATGTCTGGAGGTGGTCTCATCCAGCACACCCAACCCATCCACCCCAAACCCAAAGAGAAGCCAACTTAGATCAAATTGCTTATAACCTTCTTCCTTGAGTTACCTTCATGTCTGTTCCTGTGTTTGGCCATCCTCCTAGTTCAAAAGGTCTTCCTAACATCTAACTGGAATTTCCAATGTCCCAGCTTGTATCTGTTGCCTCTTTGTCTATCCCTGTGCAACTCCAAGAGGAGTCTTGAACTTAGCTTGTCTACACCCTCTAATGCAGACAGCAGTTGTGGACTTCAGTAAGATCTCTTAGCCCTCTTTTCTCCTGACTGAACAAAACCAGCTCCTTCAGCTTCATATCATCGTACATCATGCTCCACCTCCCTCAGTCCTCTTTTGGCCATGTTGATGACCTCCTGCATTTTGTTACTGTCTTTTCAGTACTGTAGATGAAGTCACATAAGTACCAAATGCAAGGGAAACTACCATGTCCCTCAAACTGCTGGCTATGCTCATATATAAGACAGCTCAGTGTGGGCATACTGCTGACTCATGTTCAGCCTGCTGTCCATTAGGACCTTGAGTCCTTACAAAGCTGCTTTCAACCCACTTGTCCCCCGGCTTATGCTGTTTTATGGAGTTGCTCTTATCTCAGGCGCAGGACTTTGCCTCTGTTGAACTTTATGAAATACCTGTCAGCCCTTTCTACAGTCAGACACCCTTGAAGAGCAGCCCTGCCTCTCCAGTGTACCAGCTGCTCCTTTTCATTTAGTACCAGCAGTGGACTGGCTGACCATGCAAGGCACCTCATCATTCAGGGTGTTATTGAAGGTATTAAAAAAGTATCATCATCTCCAGTATCAACCCCTCAGGAATGCTATTAGTACATGGCTGCCAGCTGGGTTTTGTCCCACTGCTTATCAGCAGCTCGCAAGTTATCAGGAGAAAAGCAAGTAGAGGCTATAATCTGAGCACATTTATCCCACAATTGAATTTTGTGTTGATCTGAGTGTTTTTGAGATTTAATGGTGATGTCTTTCCAGTTTTACTTGTTCGCCTTCTATGTGAAATCAGCAGAAGTCTCTTTTCCTCCCCCAGAATGGCTATTAGTAGCCACCATTTAGAAAGCTATTAGCAAAATAGTTAGGGAGTGTACCCAGCACAGATGAGGGAGAAGCAGAAATCATATGGAAGCTCCAGACTATTTCATACACAAAAGCTCTCCTGTGTGAGAAACTAGCACACCATGCTGCTGATTACCAAGATCTGCTAGTTCCCCTTCATGCCCTGAAGTACCTTCCAGTTACAACTTTAAAGGTCTATAACTGGTCATGGCCTAACTATCCAGTCACATCTTTTAATATTAATCACTAAAAAATCTTCTCCAGAGGCTTTGCACCACATTGGCATTCTGTGACAAATGTCAGCTGAGAGGCTTCTGATGAAGGATGCTTTGTTACAGAAGTTCCTACAGCAGAAGAATCAAACCAGGACTAACCTACACGTGTAGGAAGCTGTGGCTGCCCTGTCCCTGGCAGTGTTCAAGACCAAGTTGGATGGGGCTTGGAGCAACCTGGTCTAGTGGAAGGTGCCCATGCCCATGGCAGGGGTTTTGAACTGGATGAGCTTTGATGTTCCTTCCAACCAAAAGCATTCTGTGGTACACCCCACTCAACAGCAACACAGCACATTCATCAAAGCAAGTTTTGACTTCTGCCCTGCCAAGAACTGATGTTTTGAATAAGGTTACTGTGAAACACTGAACGTGTTTGAATGTGAAAATAGGAAGCAAATGGTGGGACTGTTAACATCTGCTGGTTTTGCTTTACACCACCAATGTAATGTTGAGTACAGAGATCTTACTCAGAGTGACAGTACCTCCTAACGCACTTTGATATGTGATGATTAGCTGAGCCTAGTCTCCATTACCTGGAACCAAAAGGCAGCAGGAGAAGATTGGGACAGGCCAAGCAAGGCATGTTTATGTTGGATGCAGACTATCAGCAAACATATTTGCCCACTGATTTTTGGGCCAGCTTTCTACAGCCCAAGGCCACAGGCCAGATATTATGCCAGAGGGAGAAGGCTGAGAAGTGACCTGTTGAATTCTCTAGAAGTGAAAAAAATCTGAGGGTTTGGGATTCTGTGTGCAGACTACTCCTCAGAGAAAGACAGCTCCCATGCAGAGACACCATTTAGTTCTTGATGACAGGTCAAGCTGTGGGCTTCAGAGACTCAAGGCTCATGTAGCTGCCTACTCCAGTTAACTGCTGAACCATGGTGTCCAATGGCTGCTGAAGAAGGAGTGAGTACCTTACGACATCTGTCCCTCAGGCCAGCAGACTTCAGCTTTCTGGACAGTCATGGGAAAGGAGTATGTCTGTGAGTGACATAGGGTGCTCATAGGACACTTTGTATGTATAACCATAGGTGTAAGTGCAGGATAGAAATTTTTGGTTTTTGCATTACTGAGGTAGTACTTTTCTTACTGCAAACCAGGAAAGAAAGGAAAGCAGTCCCACAAAAAAGGTGGCTATGTTGGGTGCATCCTAGTAAAGCTGCAAAAAGACTAGGTTCTTCCAGTGCAGTCAGGCATTTAAAGAGACATCAGGTATCAGGTAGTGTTTTATTACACAAGTTATTTATACAGAGACATACAGCGATGCCTTTGTGTCAGAATGGCAGCTGAATTTACTACCATGTGTTGCCATCATGAACAGCAAGATCACTTCCTGCCAAACTGGGGCAATGGTGGTGGTACTTTGATGTCTTGACCTCTTTCCAGTTTCTTCTCGCAGTCAACTAGAAAATTGACCCCATCAATGACAATCTGGACTAGCTCCACCTACAATAATAAGAAAATAGTGGTAAGAAAAGCTTTAGCTAATGCTGTTAATAGAGGAAGGGAAAATTGGTTTGTACTGCAACAACACTAGGTAAAGCTGTAAGTAAGGAGAGTCACAGCAGACAAATCACACCCTGTGACAGAGGGAATATGGGTTAAGCTGTTCCAGTGCAAAACCATAATAATTCCCTTCTCATAGTTATCTTGAGTTTGGACCACCAGCAACAGGTATTTTCAAATAGGTGCTCAATATCACCAAGCAATTCTTGCAAATACCCTTGCAGTGTGTTCCAAATTCCCAAGGCTGTCCCAGCCCATGCATGCAGGAGCATTTGTGTGAGCACAGAGTTGGACAGAAGCTGACTGGGATAGTGATGCAAGAAGAGGAAGACAGGTTTATTGCCTTGATCCACACCAGACCTGAATGCTGCTGGAGGCACGGGGTAGGTGCCCTTCACATGGGTGGCACTGGGAGGATGGCAGGACTACCTGATTAGCCACAGTCATTTAGACTGCCTGAGAAAGTTTGTCAAGCCAGAATCTTGTACTTCTTCACACAAGATGTTCCCCTGCAGATGGGTGTGAACCCTGCTGTGTCAGTTGTTGGTCAGCTGTGGGGAAAGATGCTTTACTCATTCTGCCAAGCATGCTTGGCTTTGCTGGGCTAGTTTGGGCGATGCACATTTCTGAAGCAAACATACTTGTCCTAAACTCATGCTGGCTCTACACCATCCATCACTCCTTTGTTTCTGCTCTTGATTTACACTGTCAGGGGTGGGATTAGCTCCAGGCCTAGAGCAGTACCAAAATTTGCAGTTCTCCATGGCAGGGGGTAGTGGTGACTTGTAAACTTCCTCAAAATTGCTGAAGAATACAAGGTGCCTTGACCCAACAGACTTTCTCCATCGCAGTGACATTCAAGGCCCTATGGTATTGTTAGCCAGCAAGCTATAGCACTGACTTTTATCTTCATGGAACGGTTCATTAGCAACCTTTAATGACTGCTTGTTAAAACTTAATACGAAGACTAAATCCTATTGTCTCTTTTTTTGACAGTGTGATTTTCAAGGGACTTGGTTTTACTACAAAGCATTTCAGTGGCTTAGCAGTTTATTTTATTGTCTTTTACAGACCAGCTGTGTTGGGAGATCAGAGGTCTGAATTTGCAGCCTCCAGGAGAAAAGGGATTTCATATTAAGTTTGCATTGACCAGTAACTGAAACAAAGCAAAAATAGAAATAATTCATCTTACACTTTTGGGATCATTATTCAGTTCTGCAAACACATTTGCCACATAATGGAATTTATTTTATTCTATACTGAAAAAAGAGTATTTTGAAACATTTACATCTGCTTGAGTTTGTCTTATTTAGATTTCAGAACCTTCAAGGTGGCGATTGTATCCTATCTATTGGCTTAATCTTTTGACTCGTTGCTGTACAAGGCATCGCTGACTTCTGTGGAAGTCTTCATGTAAGCAATGATTTGTAGGCTTAGCCCATCTGTCAGTAGAACTTATGTTAAGTAACTGTGCTATGTAATCCTTTTGTATTATTAGCGTTATTTTAGTCTAAAGCACACATTATGATGTTTCAGGTATTAATAATTTTTTTTTTTCACACACTGGTTTTGCAAATAATACAGCTCAATAATTTTTGTCTCTTATTTATTTTGGTCTAGATCCAAAGGAATATAGCTACTTACATTAAACTCCAAAATTATGAATATCCAAGCCTTTGTCCAAATGCCCCTTGGCTGTGAAGACACTCAAGGGCATTTCCAAATAAAAATAACTGACTTGTGGAAAACAGTGGTGTAAAACCCAAGGTGAGTGAGGAAGGGAAGCCACTTGCTATTTTGATCTAGTTGTTACCCAGGTGCATTATCCTAGGGTTATATTTGTGTTATGAAAACCTACCAAGAATCAAGTTGAACTCAGGATTGGGCTGGAAGACCACGACCAAACTGCATCTGTATGTAAGCTGCCAGAGCCTCTCAGTGCTGTGCTGCTCTGGGTTAAACACACTTTGACAGCATGCTTTCCTTTCTTTTCATATTTTAACTTGTACAAATCCCCCAGAGTAATTAACAGTTTGCTGCTGGGTAAGCACACAGCCCTTCAAATCCTAACATGTACAAGCAGGATTAGCATCTGAGCCCCAGTCGTGTATTGCATTGCTGGTGGAGAAAAAAGGTCCTCAGGAGAACTCAGTCCCACCAGGGTCTGCCCAGTTGACCACTGTTGAGATGCTACAGCACAAACCTGGAGGGTAAGATATGTTTGACAGAAGCTTTGAGCCTTTGTTTCCCATCTACTAGCAGAGTGCTCAGATCACTGAACTTACAGGGTCTTCTAAGGTAAATTTTTGCCTCAGTTGTTCTGGATATGGCCAGGGATGAGCACAGCCCTGGTCTTGGTGAGGGAAGGGAATCTGTAGCACTGCCAGAGGACCTAGAGCCTGTTCCCCAGAGTAAAAGTTTGCCTTACACAGAGCTAATGGGAGGAAGCTGCAACTCTGACAGGGCTGTTTCTCCCCCATCCTGCAATAGATTTGCTCTTATAAGCTGTTCTGCTTTATAAAATACTTAAATTTGAAACTGGAATGAGGTCTGTGACTTGAGTCTTCCAGGAGAGCAGCGCTACCACAAGGCTGTAAAGTCATTTCCACTCTTAGGCACAGCAAGTACTCATTCAGACTGAGAAAGCTTCAAAACAGATGTCTGACATGAACCCATCTCATCGTAGCCTACAGCCCAACAGGGAGGTCTCAGCTGATAGTTCAGTCTTTGCCCTGATTTAAACCCAGCTCTCCTATGTCCTTTGCTCACTAGCACACAGGACATGTGAAGATGACACCAACTCTTCCTCAGTTATTCTAAGTGACAGGATTGACCTTTGTCCTGCAGTCTGTGAAGAAAGTGCATGGTTAAGTACTAAAAGGAACACAATGCATTAAACCAGTCTTGCTTTCAGTGTCTCATGCCCCAGGTAGGTTAGGACTTGACTCCTGCTTCTTTCCGCAACACCTTGCAGCAGGTAGAGCAGGTCCCACACAATGTGCAGTAGCTAGCTCAGTGCTCACTGTCAACTTACAAGCATCTCAGGTCCAGCATAGTAGAGATCACCAGGCTCTCGTATATTATCTTGTAGCCAGGCATCCCAGCAGGCAGGCGTCCCTACGAACTTGCACTTTGATTCTGAGAAACATTATCATGAGGGATGTCTGCTACCAAAGCCAGACCTTTCTAATACCTGTGTGCTCTCAATGGAGATACTTGTCACATAGAGTCATAAAAAAGTTGGGTTGGAAGGGACCTTCAAAGGTCATCTAGTCAAACGCCCCTGCAATGAGAAGGGACATCTTAAACTAGATCAGGTTGCCCAGAACCACATCCAGCCTGGCCTTGAATGTCTGCAGGGGTGGCACATCCACCACCTCTCTGGGCAGCCTGTGCCTGTGTTTTACCACCCTCGTTGTACAAAATTTCTTCCTCATCTCTAACCTGAATATAAAATAGTTTGAGTTGGAAAGGACCTTCAGAGGTCATCTAGTCCAACCCAACATGGTGAAAGCAAGATGCATTTGTGGGACTTGCTCAGGGTTGTTTTTTTTTTGCATTGCATGGCCATAAGAATATTTGTCAAACATTTTATGCATGTTAGTTTTTCTTTTGAGTTAGCATTTCCACTGGACCAGATTCATTAGGAGTAAAAACTGCCATCGATGACTCCACTGAGGTCAGCAGAGGGAAACTGACTTCTATCAGTACAGATCAGAGCTAAAAAGCAAGGGGAAAAAAAAAAGAAAAGAAGAGATTACCTCCGAGCGACCCATGCGATCCAGGTTGGAGATATCGTATACATCCGCTACAGCTGCCGTGTCCACACCACCAGTGCCGCGTTTTTGCAGACGCAGATTCTCCAGAATTTTTGGAAACCGAGGATCCTATGAGAAGACAGTTTTGAGCTTAATGCTTTTCACCCTGTGTATTGTCCCAAATTGTTGCAATGCTGTTATCCATTGCATAGTAGCATCTCCAGAAAGACAGGCAGAGGTGGATAGTTTTGTCAATCCTTGGATTAAAGCCTGTGTTGACAGTTGTCTGCTGAGTAGATTAATTTCCATAAGAAATACAATAATTTGCAGCATAAAAGTGTGCTCAGTTAGTGGTGCGTTATCCCTAGGACCTTGTTACATATCATGTTAACATGCAGTCAATGTAAGTTGTCATTTTAAATTTGTTTCTTTGTAGATCAGAGAGCTGATTTATATCACTGGCCTTTTAAATGATTTACATACCTTGCTTAGCCTTGGCAGCTTAACATGGACTCCAGCACGTAAACCAGTTCCCAGGTTGGAAGGACATGTTAGAACATACCCAAGGCGCTCATTCCACATGAACTCCCAGCCCCGTTCTTTAATTAATCTTTCCACCTATGACAGAATATAAAAAGCACAAAGAAAAAATCAGCATACAAATGTCTTATTTTAAGATCTCTGCTTGTAAGTGGTATTTTTTCACCATGTATCTTTGTTGATGGTGAACTTCACTAACACCAGTGGAGATGCATAAACTTACACCTAAGTACATCTGTTTTGGATCTGATGCAAATGTTTGTACCCATCAGGTACCAAGATCCACAGTGCATATTACAAGGATTTCATTATCATATTCTCACAACCACTAGCCTGGAGACTCTGATACTTCAGCACAAAGATCCCTATCAGGTTGGTTTGCAATAACCCTAGCTTGTGAAGCCATATCTTCGCATAAGAATTAGGACTTTTGCCATGTGCTTCTAACCTTGGTATTTTTGGAGCAGTGTGGCAACACACAAGCCCAAAGGACTTAAATGCTACCAAGCAAACAAAAGCAGCTAAATCTGACTTTCATATGATTTTCAGTATGATGCTGTGATTCTTTCTAGGGGACACTTGACTTCTAAATGCCTAGTTATAACAGCCAATGCACCTTGTAAGGCTCCAGCTGCACTGCCTGAATTGCAGAAGACAAAGGCAGGGACTGGGAGAATGAAGAACCACTGCTGTAGAAGCAGGTCATATTTCAGAACATCTGAGGAATCTGAGGGTGCACAAGTCTGTGGGACCTGTTGAGGTGCATCATCATCCTGAGGAACACCCTGGGGGACAATCAGCAGTGCACACTTGAGCCCAGAACCCTCCACGTGCTGGGCTGCATCTCCCAGAGCATGAGCAGCAGGTCAAGGGAGGGGATTCTCCCCTCTATTGCATTCTTGAGAGATCCCCCTGCTGTCCTGCATCCAGCTCTGGGACAACACAAGAGGGTTGTGAAACTGTTGGAGCAAGTCCAAAGGAGGCCATGAGATGCTGTGAGGGCTGGAGCAGCTGTGCTCTGAAGACTGGCTGAGAGAGCTGGGCTTATTCAGCCTCGAGAAGAGAAGGCTCCAGGGAGTCTTTAGAGCAGCTGCCAGTACCTAAAGGAGCTGCAGGAAGCCTGGAGAGGGGCTATGGACAAGGGCCTGTAGGGGTAGGACAAGGGGAATGCTCTAATGTGACAGAAGGCTGAGATGAGATCTTAGGCAGAAGTTCTTCCCTGTGAGGGTGGTGAAGCTCCAACACAGGTTAGCCAGACAAGCTGTGGCTGAGAAAGGTGTCTGTCCCCATGCAGGGCAGATGAGCTTTAAGCAGCCTATGATACTGCCTGTGGAACCTGGTAATGTCTTATTTCTTTGTTAAGTAAATTTTTTCTGTGCCAGAGGAGTACTGGGGCTGCACTGGGCCCAGAGCCAATGTGAATCATACCTGGACTATTTAGACAAAACTGAACCCACACACCATCTCATGAAGGCTCTTTTTTCTTTGTGAATAGCTAGAACGGAATACAATTCTGGAGTCCTCAGTGTAATTTTTTTCTATTTTAATCACAAACCCCCTTATCTCCCTAAAAGAAGCACTGAGGCAAAGGATCCTAAGCCCCAAGTTCTGTGCAAAACCTGAGCAGCATCCTGTTTCCCACATCAGAGAAGAGAATGAAGAGGCTGGGTCAAATAGAATCATAGAATAGTTAGGGTTGGAAAGGACCTTAAAATCATCTAGTTCCAACTCCCCTGCCATGGACAGGGACACCTCCTGTTAAACCATGCCACCCAACACTTTGTCAAGCCCAGCCTTGAACACTGCCAGCAATGGAGCATTCACAACTCCCCTGGGCAACTCATTCCAGTGCCTCACCACCCTCACAATAAAGAATTTCTTCCTTATATCCAATCTAAACTTCCCCTGTTTAAGTTTGAACCCATTACCCCTTGTCCTCTCACTA
>JASSUY010017524.1:0-31990 GCA_032466535.1 Forpus xanthops
ATATAAATATTTCAATTGGCCTTAAATTCTTTATTTGCCTTTATCTAACAAAAATTTAAAGGTAATGATACAAAGACACAATTCCACTTACAGAGGCCATTTCATGCCAGGATTTTACATAACTAACATGTATTATTCACAACAATGTCATTCCCTTCCTTCACCCATCCAAATTTAAAAGGAGAACAAACCCCACTGTCATGGTTTAAGCCCAGTCGGTAACTCAGAACCATGAGTCTGCTCACTTACTCCCTCCTTTCTTCCCTCCCACTCCCAGTGGGGTGGGGAGGAGAACTGAATGACTGTGATTTTTCTTTCCTAGCACAGTTTCTGTAAGTTCACTGGTCATCGAGCAGTAGTTTCCACGTTTACATTGGTTTGGCTGCCCCTTGGTCGAAACTGAGTTCATTTGTTCTTGTTTAGAGCCTTTGGTATGATTTAAGCAACAATAAAGTAGGCAGACTATTTTCTAAATGTTCCTCCTGATGTGACAGAAGTCAATATTTTTCTAATCATCAGTCCAACATCTTAAAGTAGTTTCTTAAAGACACTTAAGAACTACTAACCAGTAAAACTGCTGTCAAAACATCATGTTGTCGACAAGGCAAATAACTGAATACTATATATTAAATTTGCATTCCTGCCTTTTGTTTCTAGTCCACTGAATTCCAATGCTTTCAGTAAGAGGTTGCAGAAATACACAAAGAACTGTTATTTTTGTGGAAGAAGCAGCTCTAGACAGTTTCAGATCTGGCTGCCTTTCTGCCCATCTGGTTTTGCTCCAGAAGGTGATCTATTACATTTGAATTGAAGTGCCCTGGGGAAAGCAGGCAGATATTAAATTTTAGGACTTTCTTTTTAGTTTTTTTCAAGATAGCATGCCTTTCCAAAGCTGAAAATGAGCACCTTGGATGCTGCATTGAAGCTGAGCAGCGTGAGGTTCTGATGATCTAAGGCAAACATTGGTGAGAGCCGTTCACTCAAGGTTTATCAATAGTTTCTCTGTCAGGGTGAAGACCTGTTTGGCCCCAACCCAATTTAAGCATTGAGCGCTGTTGCTCATGCAAGTGAAATACTCTGTTCTGTTGTAATGATTTTACAATCTTCACTGTATGAAGATATACATCTAATGGTTAAAGAAAATTGTTTGTGACTCTACACTGGAGCAGAGAACATATATGAGAGAGAGAAATTAAGAATTTCATACACCATCTGTGTCTTTTTTCCTTTTTAATTCTAAAGGCAATTTAAATGTCACGTTCTTCACTCTTACTGGTATTAACAGTAGTCTCCTTCATGAAAACAGACATCTTAATCAAGAAAATACCTTATTTCAGAGAAATTGAAGGGGGAAAAAGCCCCAAAGCTATTACAGGAGCTTTTCCATCAAGACACCCCTTATTAAACTCTTGACTTGGGAACATCTGTCTCCTCAGTTCTTCAGAATGATTTGTAATGTATTTGCTTAACTGTGTTATGATAAACTGAGACACGGGATTAGTTTCCTATTAGAAAGTCAGAAGATCAAGCTGACCATCTGTAAAATAAACATTAGTATGGCATGGCTGGAAGCTGTGAGAAAAAATACTGAAAATTAAACCTGAATTAAAGTGGCAACACCTCTGCTCACAGTGCACTGCTGATATGAATACAACAAAGCTAAAACCGAGCACTTAAGCCTACCAGCTTCAGACATGGTCCTTCCTCTTTCCCAGCTGTAAAGTGTAAAGGGTCCACCCTTGCATGCCCCTGGTATGCGAGGAAGGAAGAATGAGCCAAATTTAATGGAAGCACACTTCTGCATAACAATACTTGCTGAAAGAGTTTAGAGAGTTAATTAAAAATGATGGTTAACCTACAGACCTAGGTTCAGAGTTTTGCCCCTCTTCTTTTTGAAGAAATGAAGCTTGGCACGCCCCAATGCTTCAAGCTACTGCAGTCTCTTTCGTGTGTCTTTGGAAGTGGCCAAACAGAAAAATGACAAAAATTAAATCAGCAAATCAGGTCTTACCAAACGTTGACACATTCTTTAGGCAAAGATGAAAAATGAAGCAAGAGAGCAGAGAAACAGATCAGCATATGTAGAAACAAGCAAGTGAGAATGCTGCAGTATATTCTTAAGGCATTGGAAAGAGCTGAAGCAAGGTGTTTTATTTTTATGACTTTTTTGGGTATTACCTTGCTAAATCCTGCTTCAGTTTATATAGTTCCAATTATACTGGCTCACCACACTGAGCAACAACAGGGACTTCTGCTTCCTGGCCTCATTTAGAATGAGTTGTCTCTGAGGGTTTCACAGACCATTTGTCACCTACAAACTAAACATGTTTCAGAATGAAGCTACCCGCACTGGGCTTAGAGAAAAATATAAATACAGGCACTTATCCTGTGCCAGAGAAACATGTTTGGTTCGTTTGCAGAGTTCAGGGTTGAAGAATGTATATCAGAGAAGAAAAACTTGCTGTATCAAGAAGCACACGTGGATAGGAAGGTAACTGGAGGAGGCAGCTGCCAGGACACAGGCCTGAGTGATGTTATGCTGCCTTGAAAAGGGGTTCCTTCTACTGACCGCAAAAGCATCAGGGCTGTCTCTTTTCAAGTAACTACCCATGTGATGCAGTGAGATTGATTACCTCATTTCTAAATCCTCTGAGAAGTCTTAAATGCACAGGAAACACCCCTTCATCATTAAACTCCTCTAAGTAAGTTGTGAGCTCCTGCATGCCTATGATTTGGAGACATGCTTTAAGTGGAAATGGAGATGTATGATTAGGAGAGCACTCTGCAGAAATGCATTGTTATTTACCTATCAACAGCTTTCTGACATCTCATCTGTTCAACAGAAGCAGCCGATCTCAAATACTTTTCAAAATGAAAGCCATTCCCACCTGCCAACCCCCCCAAAACACAGCTGTAGCCAAACCAGAGTCTCCAACATCTATTTGTAAAATATGCTCCCTAAAAAGACTCCAGTGTCATGGGAGCTTTCAAACTGCACTTTAACTAAATCATTTTTCCTGAAGCTGAATATATTTCAGTCTCCTACTATGAAAAACTGTGACAGACCAGGCGAGGTTTCTGAATACAGATGCATTTAAGTTCCAAAATCCTTTACTGAAGCATTAAAAAACCCCACAATTTTAAGGAGTGCTCATCAACTTAATAGGCATGTCTATATCAAAGCAAATAATAATGGAGCCCTTAAATTATGTAGATGCTTTGCATATTTAATTTCAGGGCTTCAATTCTATGATCCTACTTCCAATGATTTATAATGCTACAACGGGCATTTAGGGTTGAAAAATACATTGTTGAGAATCTCAAGACCACAGGAAACCGGGGAAGCTGACATCATTCCTTTGTCCAAGCTCTGAGCAGCACTCCCACAGAAACAGAAGTATATGGATATATAAAATCAGAATAGAAGAAACCAGAATCCAAAACAATTCCACAGAGAGTAACCACAAATAAGAAGCACATTTTGAACAAGCGAGGCAAAGACCTCTTTGAGTTGGTCTGCTGTCCTGTTTGAAAACTATCTTACAATTTTTGCCGAATATGAACTTCCTTAGAAAACCAAAAATAAAATAGAAGAAAGCAATGATCACATTCCCAAATCTATTTCCGTGAGATCCCTGATGCAAGTCAGCAACTGCCATTACTTTCTTAAATCCCATAAGCAACAAGCAAACAAACCATAATGGTGCACCAGTAAGTACTAGAGGCCTAAAAGGATGAGCAGCACCTTGTTTTCTGTACCACATTACTGTTCTCAATATCAGCATCTGAGACATCTGCTCTATCGGTCACGGTTCAGAGCTGAGGAGGAATCACCAGAGGATGGTTCTTGAACAATGCACGTGAATATGAGCTTCACAGTGCTCCCAGGTGTGAGACTAGGCTTTCCAACTGGGAACAAGTGGTTCATTGATGTCCACTCACTGGTAAATGCCACAGCAAGAAGGAAGGCCAATGGAATGAGAAAAAGAAGGAAAACTGCATAAAACACCACAGGAAACCAAATGTACAGCTCTCTTTATACAGGAGATTAACTGCCTGCTTCAGTTCATGCTTGGATGACTTTCCGTTTTCAAAAGTGAGTAACAAAGTAAACAGGTGCCCTGCTTTAGCTCTTATGATTCATACACTGGAATACCACAAGTATTTTATTCCTCCCGTCCTTTCTCCCCAGACAGCGTTGAGGCCAAGGCAACAACAACTGTCTTTTCCTCTCCAAAAAGTCAAACTAACAGATGAATCCTGCCAAGAGGAGAAGGTAGTTATCCAGAGATACAGACCGGAGCTGCACGTAGCAGGTAGAACCAGAAATATGGAGACTTAAGCCTATCAATATATTCCCAGAGACCTGTGTAATAATAGCAATTGAGAGCTTTTATAGCTACACAAATCTGTCAAACAATACTTCAGTGATGTTTCAGGAGGGAATTGGGCAAAAACCTTTTTACAGACAGTTAGGAGAATTCTCTCACACCTGCTCTATTGGATACTGCTTTTAATTATTGCAACAGCACCTCTGAGCCCGAAGTAGAAAAGGGAGCACTATCAGAAAACCTACGCTGACGTATAAAACACAGCAACCCTTCTGAGGCAGCCAAAAGTCCCTCCCCTAAAGCACACTTTTGGGATGAGCAAAGTAGACTTGCATCACCCAGCTCTGCTTCTTGCCAAGAGACTCAAACCAGGAAAAAAACCCTCTGAAACAGAAGTTCATTTTTCAAAGTGACAAATTCATGTTCATTTTGGGAAATAATGACTACCTTCAAAACAGAGCCTAATCATTGCAGCCACCAGCACAGAGCTGAGGACTTAAAGACCCTAAACAAAACAGAGCAGCATGTTTTATTTATAAGAATGCTGTACTAAGATCGTTTGTTACACTCTTGAGTTCTTATGAGAAGGCTCACGTTTTATTCGCACCATGTGCATTTGTAATACACACTGGAATTAAGAAATTCTACAAAAAGCAGATTACAGACATTAAAACATTGCTTTAACTTGGACACTCCAAGGGTCCGACCTAATTTGTATGCATATATTGGCACATTTTATTTAAAATCTACAACTTTTGGTAGTTGTCTTTCCTTTTGTCATTCTTTGATACTGGAACAAAAGTGGTTTGAATTCATCACTACTAAAGCATCGTGGGAAAAGGGGATCCTTTCTCTCTGGTCTTCACCTTTCTCTTCTCTTGGCTGGGGGTACAAACAGGCTGCCCTTTAGGATGAATTGGTTTCAACACCATTC
The DNA here is from genome assembly GCA_032466535.1 of Forpus xanthops. Taxonomy (NCBI): domain Eukaryota; kingdom Metazoa; phylum Chordata; class Aves; order Psittaciformes; family Psittacidae; genus Forpus; species Forpus xanthops. The sequence goes on from JASSUY010017524.1 coordinate 5,266, forward strand.
AGCAGCCAACTGCCCATTTAGGGTTTGACTTGCTTATCCCAGCCCTTCTGCTTAAATTTAACACTGCTCAGGTCAAAAAATAAACTGCCTGACCTTGCTTAGATCCCAGTTTAGCCTTTGAGTTGACTATATCCATCTACACAAAATATGCCTCTTAAGAGGTGCCATGGCATTTACTGATCTTTGTTCACACATATATTCTGAGACAAAGTGACAGCTGAACAGCAAGTACATCAGCTATCAGGTTACCATTTATGCTCAGCATGCAAAAACTCTTCAGAAATTGCCACTGGTACTGTTTTTGACCTCTGCCCTCTCCCTGTGCTCCTCTTCTACTTCACCAAACATAATTAACGGATTAGCAATGACACTCAGTAAGAAAAAAAGGCCATGTAAAACAAGAACTAAGGAAACCATGCTTCTCCGGACCATGTGGTTAAGACACATTGCCGTCTCCTTCCAACATTCAACTAGACTATACTGCATGGACGCCACCAAGGAGTTTAATTCCCAGTAAAAGACTGCTTATCATGAGTTGCCCTTGTTACCTCTAAAGGCCCACCTACCATACCTACTGCATCAGCTTCAACCCTGAGGAAAACCAGCTAGAACCCAAAGCACTCTGAGCAGTGAATAAAGCAAGAACTTAAAAATGCATTGCAGATGAGAGAAAGGAAAAGCCTTGGGAATCTAGAAGAGCAACAGAGATGATACTTCTGCTTTAATCTTGCTCAGGCCAAAACTCCAACTTGAAAAAAACAAATGTAATTAAAAATAACAACTCTGTAGGCAGGATGACTTAGAAAAAAGCAAGAACAAATTGGTTCTTTTTTAAGTCTACCACAATAGAGAGTACCCTGGCATGAGATTTTAGATATCCCAAATGCTGATGAATGTCTTTTTACCAACCAACAATTGCTATTTCCTTTAAGGCACGTAAAACAGGTCTTACTGTGGCTCCTTCTTGGGTTGTAATTTTTCATGCATTCTAGTCACACAACTGTTGTTATAAATGAAACATCCACCCTATCTTCTGTTCTCTGCATCTATTCCAAATATTTCATAGTACTTCTTTGCCTCTCTTTATTTTCTGCATAGTGATACATGAACAGTCTATTAGTTTTATATTTTTTTAAATACTTGACATGTCTCCAGTTTAATGGCCATTGCCAAATTGTTTTTGGAAAGGATTTGATCATTGACACTGAACGGCTGCAAATATGAAAGAGAAAATAATAGCAAACACAAGAAAAAATTACAAACCAATCCTCTGATAACAAAGAAAGTCAGAGACTTCTGGGTACTGGCAAGTGATATAGTGAATATGAGCCACAAAAGAACTTCCAGCAGCAATCATGAAGATGAAAGGTCCAAGCACTTTGTTTAGAAAGAAGAAAGAGTTTTGAGATAACTGAGGTAGCTTCAGATTTCAGGTGTTCTTCCTGAGAACACAAAGCTGCGTGTGTGATGAGGAGGAGACAGAAGGGCTCAGCATGCCTACAGAATACTGCAGGATACTGGTACCAGCAGGAGGCATTCACAAGTTTATCCTAGATCTACCCTGAAGGTGATCTGGCCATGGAAGAAAATCCAGGTTCGCTATTTTCTTCTTTCCGACAGAGTACACCAAGTGATAAAACTATTCCCAAGAGTAGGGATTGCAAGCCAAAACTGGTGTAATAGAACACTGTGAAGAAACAAGTGCAGGCTGCACCCAGGCACCAGGGCAGGAAAACATTAGCTGGAACGTAACGGAAAATATCCTTCTTGGAAAGAAAGTTTTATAGACTATCAGCAACCCTCTGTGTTGCACAACTGTTCTCCTGAGTGGCTCGGCTGCACGCAGGGGCTCTAGAACACCTACTTGGACACAGGTTTGATTTAATCTTCCAGGAACAAAGGATCTTTTTCTCCAATGTTTTTAAGAAAAGGAACCAGCATTTTAGGTGTTGATTTCATTTATACACTGCAACTATCTCATGGGTTGTTTTTTTCCCCCTGTTTCTTAAATGGATGAACCTTCCTTCTCATAATTTGCTTCTTGCCTTTGTTTCTCCTCAAGCTCCTGACAAGTTCTTTCTGCATTTTCTGGAGCATACAGTCAAACAGCTTGAGCAGGTGATATGGTCAGGCAAAGGAAGAGGAAAATCAACTTAATTTTGCACCAGGTAAACCAGAGTGAGTTACATCCTCCCGTAAAAGAGAAAATTGTCTAGATCTCATGCTACCTGCAAAGCTGTCCCTTATTCTAAAAGCTTACTTGGTGCTTCTAGTTAATGGTTGCACACTGGAAACTGAATCTGAGTAAATGTCAAAGGCTGGTAAGCCTCTGCTCCCACTGTTCAGTAGAGACGGAGCTGAAAGCAACAGCAGGACACTCTGATGCTGGCCTCTTGAAGGAGCTTACTTTCCACAGAGGCAAAATGAAAAGCAGAAACAGTTCTGTGAGATAAGAAAAATGAAGAAAAAACCCGTTGGCTTTGACAAGGAGAAGTAAAATAAAGAGTAGAACGCAGTTAGAAATGGCAAACTCCTTCCAAATAGAGGAAAGTGTGAATGCTGTCAAAACAATAGTTTAGAAAGTAATTTAGGTTCAGTGGTTAGCAATGCTTTTCCTACCTGCATCTGCTGCTGCTGCTCCTCATCGATGTTTTTATTACTGTTATCACTCCCTGAAGAAACTACAGAGAGAACTGCAGTCTGTGTGCATGCAAAGAGGTACAAGACTGGGCAAAGAAGTAAACGGGAATAAAACATGTATTTGTTGTTTCCCACAGCACAACCAAGTTAAACATAATAAACCGGAAGAAATGTGGTACATGTAAATGTAGGGAAGAATAATCAACCCAACTGCTTAAAACCCTGTCTTGGAGGAGTGATAGAATAGCTGCTAAATGCTTCCTCCTTGGTAACAATAAATATGTAATTAACAACAAATGGTTCTGTTGATCTTGTATATTGTTTAATGCTACCAGTGGGATACATTTCCAAAACCTTTCATTCAGCTTGTTCTTAACACGGTTTGGAACATTTACATAAAAATAAACTGGGGAGTCTCCCAAAAGCATGCCATTGTTGATTTTCCACAGGAATACCCTGGGTCCTATAAACCAGGTGTTGCTGTAGCATATTGGAAATGAAAGGCAACATTGCACAATCTGTTTAAGAGATATGCATGCTAGAGTGCCTCGCTGAGTTCATGAGAGAGAGCTTCTCTCTGATACTTTAATTGGCACTTAGCTTCTTTTACAGCTTGTTCTCCTAGACAGCCTCCACGAAACAGTCCTTTCAAGTGTGGCTTAGAGTATTATAAAACACATCTTTACAGGAAATCGGAACATCCGTTTGATAACTGCCATGACAACTCGGCCATGTTAGATTTAGAAATCATTACTTCTGTATCTGTGAGATGCTGAGTGCTTTTCCACTTCTCAGCATTCACAGCAATGAGGAGTGTTTGCTAAACCACTGGAGAGACCTTTGTCAATGTGAGATGCTTGAGGCTGAACTTGGCTGCAGCCACTGTGGATAGCACAGAGGCCGTGGGAAGCAGGGGCACCATCACCTCGGAAAGCTCACCCTCAGACTCTGTTATATGTGCAACTATAACAAAAATCATTTAGAGGTTTACTGGACCATGTGGTATATTCCACACGCTCATGTTATGAGACAGATCACAATGACTCCATTTGGAGTGAGAAAATGCAGTTCAGTTGCAGACCTACAGATGCAGGAAGAGCAGTGAATAATGCGGCCTGCAACAGTGAGAAAATACTTGTTCAACAAACCCCAAATACTGCTTAGGAGCATGCTGACTGATGAACCTTTTTGAGAAAAGGAACAAGGCAAAGCAGGGGAAGAGGATGGCAAGCTTGAAGGTGTACAGATGAGAAGACGGCTGCCTCCTAGAGAAAGGATTCCATAGATTTCCAGATGGCTAGGGAATAACTAAAATGTGATCTGATTCACTTTAGAGTAATTGCTTTGCAATTCTCTCTTCTGGGGAATATTGGAATTCAATTCTTTGGTACAATTTTCCAGTGATAACATGTTTGCAATTAGTACTCTTGCATTTGGAGGAGAGGTGGTTTTTTTTGGTTGGTTGCTTCATCTGTTTCTTGTAAAGAGAAGAGAAAAGTGATGGGGAAAGAAAAAAAGGAAATAAACATTTTTTCACAGAAAGAAGAATTTCCTTCTTTCAAAGCAGTTTTTCACTGCTGCTATTCAAATTCAGGCCGTTGCCATGGAGAAATCAGTTGACCAAATTAGAAAACTTACACATTTTTAAACTGAAGATATTCAGAAGAACCGCATGTATTGAAAACCTAATATATTTAGTAAGTTTTCATTCTGGTGTTTATACTTTACCCTGAACCACTCTCTCTTCACTCCTCTTGCCCTTACCAGTCCCAAGAGCAATCACCAATCTCTCCTGCTGAGCAAGATTTTGCTCTAAAATAAGATATCTCTAAATAGGGATCACTCATCACTGTTGACGCTGTTCTTAAACAGTCTTAAGACTGCAAGGATAGAGTATGTTTATGAAGAAAGTTTGTAGTTACACAATAAAATACTACTGATTTTTATTGGCAAATAAGCTTAGCTAGCCTTTGTAAACCACAAGCACATACTAAACACCAGTACAACCATACACACAACACATAAAATTAGTGCCAACAGGTTGATACAGCATACCTCAGTTGTTCTTTTGCTTTCTAACTTCATTCACTGTAGCTCTTTTTAATGATGTTTGGGATGGATACAGGCTATGAAAGAGAGTACAGCAAACCGTGATAATCTTCTCTTTGAAGGGTGGACTTTACACACCCCTTTAGACAGTTACAAGCACATACCATGTTTCTTAATACATTAAGGGCCGCAAAATGGATTACTACAGTTTTGACTAATTTGCTTTCAAACAAAGCGCTAACACATTGCTCTACAATGTACAGCAGCCACTAGCTATAACATTTAACAAGTTTCACAAAAAAATGACCTGCCATTCAAAGCCAATGTAGAATCTAAAGTTTCTTCTCGTCTTTGTAGTACTGCTTTCAAATGAATGACTTCCTTGGCTTTGAATTACATGGGACTATAGCAAAAGAATTGCAATGTCTGTATCCAAACTATCCAGGATGCATACCTATCAGATTTCATAAAGAAATGCACCACAGCCACACACTGTCATTCAAAAACCCTTATCTGATTCATACAAATGAATTTGCTAACTCAACCTGACAATCGAACTGATTAGACAAACACAGTCTCTTGGATAACATCAGTGTTGATAATAACATTTTACAAATGGAACAGCTATATTCCAAGCTGCAAGTGGATATACAATGGCAGATCGTTACAGATCATGGAAAAGCTTGTAGAGCAGCCAATGAGAAAAAGCAGGTATTTAATAAAAGGCTCCCTCTTTTCTTGTCCCTTTTATACTCATGATTTCTAGCTGATAAACACCTTAGCTAAGAGACAATTCAATGTACAAGGTAAACTGCTGAGTAGGACACAAGCAGCTGAGCTCTGCTGGACACTTTAACTGTGAAGGTGGCAGCACAGGCTAACCAAAAGAAGCACTAATGCTGCAAGTGAAGCCTCCTTTATCCATCCCTCTGACCTGCCCCCTTAAATTCCTCCCACACCCGGGAATCACAATGAGCCCAAGGGACCAGGCAAAGATGAAGATCCAAGGCTGGAGACATTGCAGCAGCATAGACCTGCATCTGGAGATGACAGTGCACAGGCAGTGGTATTGAAGTGGCAGAAAAGGAGAATGTTACACTCATTTAAAACTCCAACAAAAAGAGTGAGAAAAAAAGGTTGGGTTCTGCTGGTTTCTATCATGCATTGTGAAAAGATGTCAGCAACCCTCATCAAAGAAGCTCTTGGAACTAAGAGGAGACAAGCCAAAATCTGCAATATTTCCAATCTCTGCTTGAAATATTTAGCTGCAACCAAAGAACACCAGAAAGCACTCAAGCTGCTCAAGGGAGAATGCTAAGATGAAAGGAGATATCATTAATATAATTTTGCATATAGGAGATAAGCACAAGACAGCTCTTGCTCTAAAAAGAAACTGTAATTTTGTGATCTTTAACATCAATTTTTAATCTCTCCCTGCTTTTACAGAGAGCTTTCCAGGGAAATTTGAAACGGGAAAGGGGTTTAGAATTAAAAATGATTTGAGATGATGCGACACTGCTCAAATGGTGCTGTAACATGTGAACAGTGAATTAGTCTCATTACCAGGCTCTTGGTTGAGTTTTTTATTCACTGGCACTGAATTTTTAAGAGCCATTTTGCAAAAACATCAGAAACAGTGTCCTGTTATTTAAAAAGCTGTCATTGTCACTACAAAGTCTAAACTGCTCATGAACGTGAAAACTAACAGTTGCCGGTGGCTTGGATATGATTCTAAATTAGAAAAGATTAATGAGATGATTTAATGAATTCCTGATTGCTCCACTGTGTCTGTTTCAAAGCAGAAACAGGCAAAAGAAGCAAACTATACTAAATTCAAGATAGCTCTTTCCCAAAGGCCAAAATTTTAAAGTCAAGCCTAAACGCATTTTGTGTCCTTTTGAATAGTAGAAAACAAGCATCCAAGAGCTGAAGACTGCATATTAGAAACTGAGACTGATCGCTTTTCCCACCTAGCAGATTGAGCACAGAACTTGAGGTTCCCTTTTACACACAGTTTCAAAATGATGCAATATGCCAACTCATATAAAATGATAAATACGTGCAGAGGTGGGAACCCAAAGTCATACTTGTCAGCGCACCTGCAATGGTACATCATGGTCGAGGCAGAATTTAATAGATGTTACAGCTCCACCTACTGAAGCAAGAAGAAAGGACAGGAAAGGGTATAATTAGTTGCTATCATGAACTGGAGCAACTGAGGATCTACGCAGACACCAAAACATAGTTTTTTGGGTTTGTTTTTGACACAGCCATCTGATCAGCACTTGCACTCCTACTCAAGGTCAGGTGGTGTCAGATAGAGTAAGCCATATGAAAGAGTGGGAGGCAATCAACTTGCCCTCTTCATTTCTGCATTTACTTACAGTCATTGACTAGCATGAAAATCAAATTCTGTATCCACAGCTTTCACTTCAGAAGGATACTGCCACTCTGGGGGTTTTGATGAAGTAACAGATGCTCTGTCTATTCCAAGACCATGAAATGAGGAAGTACTTTGCAGCCCTATAGCTCTATTTGTTGGTGTCTGACAAAAAAACAAAGAAAAGGTTAGTCAATGTGAAGGGCACTTTAAGGTGGAGGAATATTTGGGAGATTAAAAAAAAGATACATGATCATACAGCTACAGTTTTACCAAAGAGTCTGTACTCTTAAAGGACAGTAAGTGTGAGTCAAGTATGCTATTTCAATGAATGTAGGTCTCATATATATGCCTTGTTGGTTCAAAGAGTGGCTCAGAGCTAGAACTTCTGGTTATTGCAGAAGCCATTAAGACAAGAGCAGATCAGCCAAGTATTTCCTACACACTGGGACCATGGTGACAGGGGAGAAACAAGTGAAAGATGCTGAAGTGAAACTTCTCAATTAAAAACTACTGTTTAACACTTACTGAGGAAAACACAAAGGAATGTGGCAACAAAGAATAACAGAGACACTATGGATAGCATAAATCTGTAATGCAACCCGAAAGATTCTTACAATGAGCTGAAACAGTGCTCTCTGAGTCTGAAAGCCAGCACATCTAAATACTACACCTGAAGCAGTGGAGTGCTCAACAACATGACAAATATAACAGGCAAATGATGAGGCATTTAGTCTAGAGGATTAAGATAGTCCAAACACCCACAGAGCACTGGCAACAGCATAACATGAAACCTGTGGAACCCAGAACGTCAAAACAAAAGTACAATGAACAAGAAAAGAACCTGTATGGAGCTAAATCAAACAAGAAGTGATACTGATAATAACTGGAACTTCAATGCATTTCTAATGTTTGCATGCTGTAATTAAACAAAGTGCTTGAGAGATGGCAACTAAAAAGAAACCATTTAGCCATGGGTAGGGAATGTGAAGCCAGACTTGTTGAAAGGTACACTCAACTGTGTGTATCTTGGTCCTGCATGCAGTGTGTTTCGCCTGCCTCTTACCTGTGTAAAGGATTTTTCTTGACAGTCTGAAGTGCAGACTCAGATCCCAAGCCAGCAAGGAAAGGCAGGAGTGGGAAGAAGGCAGCTGATAAGGAGCCAATCCTGACATAGCCAAGAGTGGATAAAGAAGGCAGTTTCCACCAAGACAGAGTAACCAGACACAAACTGAGATTTACAGCATAAACAACCCCTTTTCATCTTCGATTCCTATGGGCTCAGTCAATGGAGAAGGAGAGATATAAAGGCAAGTATCAGAATGTTTAACAGTCATAACAACTGCAGTTGTCATGCACTCTTCTGAACTGACACGTTTCATGGAGGAGCTAACTGAAGGCCATGGACAGCAGGCAGGTTTCAGCTGACATGAACAAACATGACCCTCTGTGACATTTCCACTCCTGAAAATGTTACAAAAGCAATTTATGAATCACAGCAACAGTAACAAGAATCAATCTAATCGATGTTTCCTTGCATTACAGCTGCCTCCCTCAACATTCAGTTGTTGAGGCAGAGGGAACAAAAGGGAGCAGGTAAACAGCAGCTGTGCCAAGCTCTGATCTCTTCAGTGAGAGAAGTAATATATGAAGTTGAACAGACTTCATTTCATTGTAATATCACTTTCTCAATTTGTAACAAAGGTAAGAATGTGGCAGCACATTATAAGATCTGAAGAGATTCTTATTTCGTAGGAAAAATGAGGAAGAGCAAATACAATACATTAACAAAGAGAACAGACAATCAGTACTTAAAATAGAACAAATCACATAAAAGTCCATTAAATATGACTGAAAACCAAGATAATGGGCTTAATATTTAAAAGTGACTGAACAAAGAAGGAACGCGCAAATGAAATTAATGTAACACTAGAAAAGGATGGGACTCCAAAAACGATGGAATAAGTGAATATTGTTACTAAATCACACACTTTGCACGTGAAAAGAATAGTCTGTTTTCGGATGGGATGATACCTTTTGGTCCTTCAAGCTTGATTTTAGTATTTACCTAACATCTGCAGTGAGGGTGGTACTGGATGATTATTGTTAGAGGAGACTGATCACAAAGGGGCACATGCTGCAGTGGCATTGCAGCAGCACTGGGGCCCAAAGGGCCTCCAACCTGAACACTGAAAAATTACATGTGACTTTCAGAGGTCATTTAAAAGATACCAGTGAGCTTGTGTTTTGTTGAAGAAACCCAAAGGCTCAGGTTCCTCCAATCCTTTCTGATCCAGAGTGCTTTCCAATTCAAAACAGGAAACCTGCAGTGACTCATTCCTTGACACTACTTAACAGGCAAGCACCTTGAGACTTCAAGCAATGAAAAGGAGCTCAAGATTTCACTATGTGACTACCACAAGTCTTCAACATTCAGTTTCTTCAAGCCAGCACTCTTCAGTGTATCTCTTTATTGCTCTCCACATTGTGCTCAGCATTTGAAGAGATGCCACCCACACTTTGATATCTTTCCCCCTACCATGTGTACCTTTCAAGTTTCACGCATGCTGCTTGATACCGGGCTCAGCAGTTGACTTTGTTTATCAATTTCAGTTTAACTCTATAAAATTCACACAAATAATTGGATCAGTAAGGAATATGCACAAAAAAGTGTAGTGACTGAACAGATTTCTCTTACAGCTTAGGTTGGGAAGCATCGCCTAATAGGAACAGTTACTATATTATTGTTGAGCAGTTGTCACAAATGAGCAGCTATCACAAGCAGAAAAAGAAGCAAGAGGAATGCTAACGGTCCTGGAAAGAAAATAATTATCATGAGCCCAAACATTTTAATACAGGTAATTAAAGCAGGAAAATTCCTTAAAAGGGCTCTTAGGCTGAGCAGAGTACAAAAATAAAGGCACACAGCAAGAATCCCTCATGGCAGGCAGGATATAAAAATACAGTGACAGGCTAAGACAGCTACTAGGCAAGCCTGAAACAAAGAGGATGAAAGCCACAAGATTGTGAACCAGTTTCAGAAGTTTGAGCTGAAGCAGCTGACTCCGTGATAAAACTTGGTGAGGTTATAAGCCAAAATACACAGCACACTCTTGGTCCTTTCCTATTTACATTGTTGGGCTCATTGACTTGCGGAGTTTATAAAGCACCAAGTGCAAGGACTTTTATAAAGTGCGCTTGTTTGGAAATAGGTGTGAATCATTCATGACATCCAGCTGTGTGTGTGACAGGTACAATCTGCACCTCACCCGGCAGCAAACAAGCAGATTACAAGCAATAGGCAGGGAAAGAGCACTCTGCTCGCCAAACACTATTAGCTTGGTAAGACAGAAATAAGGTCAAGGTTAAGCACTGCTGAAAAATCTCCTTTTGGACTCCTCAGCTACATAGCATACAACAAAACGTACTGCACCTAAAGAGCAGTAAGCTTAAACCTGATAAAAATGTCAGATCAGTGCCAAATAAAAATCAAGTCTTCTCATACAAGAAGCATCAACCAGGGAACAGCATTCCAAACCTTGTAATTCATCATTGCCAACAGCTCAAGAACACTGGAAGCAAATCTTCCTATGGACTTGCTTAAACCTTTTACAGAAGCAGTGGCACCAGCATCGAGCTGCCACAGCCACAGGGTGTAAAGCAAGGTGAACACAGTTAACTGTTTTTGTGTGCCAGACCTGAATCCATCGGACATACGCTGAACACCCCGGAAAACCCAGGACCACTCTGCCTGTCATCTGTCATCATTTCACACACTGTAAGTATGCTTTAACAGTCACTGTACTCAGCATTTATGTACTATCTATCCCTTGTACTACAGACTGATAGGGCCAATAATCACTCCTTCCATAAAGAGCCTGTGTTAACAAGTTGGCTGCTAAATAATGGATTGCTTCAACTTGTACACTTAGTAAGAATCTCTGATACCTGAGAAAGCTGGATCAGGTCCCAACAGGAGTGGGAGTCTGCCCACTAATTAAGCATGAAAAGGCTTCCTTCAGGAGCAGTTCTATGTAAATGACTTGTTAAAGGATTAAGGGTTCCTTATAAAAGCTGACTTATAATCCAATATTAAAACTTTCATACACTTTGGAGACACTCAAGAGAAAAAAAGTACCTCTAAAGGTCATTATATTGTGTGCTATGTTTGCTGCCTTGGGTTGCAGTGACTGCCAAGTTTTTTTGTCACAGATGGTTACACTTAAGCAGACTTGCCTGCCAATGCAACTTGAACTTTGCTGAAATGATAAGTCACCCCATCATCTAAATCAACTTCCTACCATGACAAAAAGGTTATTTAGGCTTTCAAATGCATTGGTTTGAAAATTAAAACATCTAAGCGTGGGTCAAAACACAATAATAGCCACATAGTATTGCAGTGATTGTCATCCTGGAAGGCTGAACTGTACGACATGTAAATAAGTTTATTTGCAGATCACAAAGTGAAAACTCTATTATGCAGAGAATATTAGGTACATTATAGGCAAAGAACACACAACCATCCCAGTGTTATTAAGGCGTCCTGGATGACCTCTGTATGTTTTATGGAAAATGAGAGGATTTTGTGAATCATCTTTGTAGTTCATTTGTCAGATCTTTTTAAAGAGCCATCGGTTTGAGCATTTTCACTAGACTTGCATCTACAAGCACTAAGCACTCACTATATCGGCTAGAAACAAGATTTATAATGGAAAACTAAGGTCATGCAGGATGAAAAGTTACCAGTCAGTGGCATTTAATGACACACAAGGGTGGGCCCAAGTCACAGCTGTCCTGCAGTTACTAAATCATGGCCCAGGAACCACTGAGCTGTGTGAAAAGAGTTGTAGTGAAGAGCAAGGTAGAATCAAGCCGAGTTGCTGGGTGAGACAATGATAATCTTCCTCCCTGCCTCGCTTATGTTGCTTTGTTAGCTTTCTCCTTTCGTAGTCACATATTTTAGCCAAAGCATTTGTAAGGCTTGCACTATGAAGGATGTCTCTTGTGTTTCCCATCCACTGAGCACCACTTGCTTGTTTTGCATTCTGCTGTTGCAGGGAGCTCTGCTCCAGGACCAAAGATTCAACCCCCCTTTTCTCTATGCTCACAAGTGCTTCCTGTTGAAACCTGCGTGGAAGCACGGGAGGTCAGAAGAGAAGACAGTGTACTCAGGGAATACCATCAGCTGACACAGCTTTCCTGTCGGATTCGTCTTTCATAACCTTTACTCCTTTCATTGTTTTCACACCTCCCCGTGGTACCCAGGTACATCCTGTTTAGTCTATTCGATCCCTGTAGCATCAAGATTTCTAAGACATTCCTTCTAAAAATTCAGGATCAGGATTTATCATCACAGCTGATATCCTCCCCAGACAAATGTCAAGAAAAAAAGAATCCCAGCAATTTTGATCTTTCTCCTCAAAACATCACCGGATGGTGTATGCGGTAGTGCGTTAACAATGCTTTCCTAACTGAAAGTACAAAACTAACTGAAACTGCAGGTCTTCCGAGTCTATTCTGAGGACACACACCGAGTCGAAACGTCAAATAAATACAACGATTATTCACTAAATAAAGCATCCTCTTATTTCCAGCAGGGTTTTCTTTATGAGAGCTGAACTTGCCTTTCTTCCCCCTGGGTTATTCCTGTCAAAAATTCCTAGATAACACAGGCAGGAGATTTCTTTTTTATTATCATTACTATTATTTTAAACCTCTCCTGTATTTTTCATCCAACCTCACTGAAAAATGACTGAGTATTGCCATATCCTGTCCCACTTCATTTCAACAAACCTTGTCACTGCCTTTCCATATTCCTTTTATTAAAAAATAGTACAATCATCCCCATGCCATCTTTCACCTCTGAAGTTGTTGTTAGTTCGCCATAGTAACAGACCCTTCTGCTGTGTCTGCTAAAGAAATTAACCCCATAGCCCAATGGAGCCATGTCACCTGTCCTGCAGCCCAGCGTCTGAAGTGTTCCTGTGCATAGCTGGGCTCTCCGTGGTACTTAATTTGTAAATAATAAATAAAAATTAAAGTTCCTAGAGGAAATCAGTGATTTTCCAAACACACACAAAGAAGGCTCTTATTTTATAAGCTTCACTTAATTTCATGCAAAATTATGGAAGTAAAGCTAGTAGCTTTACACCCCGATCCTACCAGGGAATACCACCGATAGTGTGAATATTGTGTTCACTGAACCTGCTACAGGAATTAGAGTTGCAGGAGGAGGGATGTGCTCTGATCTCTCCTTCCAAATCTTGCCATTTAGCTGCCTCGACCACCATGACAATGATAATGCTCTATGCTGACTGAGGCCAAGACAATGAGCAGAAAAACTGATGGAGAACTTCAAAGTGTTTATAAAATCAGAACTGTAAAGGGTGAGGGAAAACGAACCAAGCAGCTCTATCACGTGTGAGGCACAAGCTAAAAACAAAGGCTCTTTCATTATGAGTTATATTAGTAAAGACACTAATAAGAGCACACCCCCAAAAGACAAGTGAAATGTCTACATAGAATCTACATGCATTCTTCTCAAAATATACTGGCTCTTGCTGATTTCTATTGTAACAGCCTGAATCACTTGGCACGGCTTTTGCTTGGAGTATTTTAACAATGATAAACCTGGCCAAAGAGGAATTTAAGCAGCTGGACTCTCAAAAGCAACGACTACATGGAGTCTGATATATCTCATTGGTACTGTGCATAGCAGGGCTGCACAAAAATGGTATCTTAAGTCATTATAAAAGTATCACCATTAAGTGGTAACTTTGTGTACTTACTGCTTCCACCACAGAAGGCAACAAGCCATTGGTTCTTTACAGCCACAGCAGTTAAAAGAGTGTTTTGAAGCAAGTGGCATCTCCACACCACAAAGAAGCATCTTAACCTGCGACAGTTTTCCTGGTACTCAATCACCCCAGAAGCATTAGGACAACTATCTAAAATATAAAAGGTATAATCCTTGCATTATTTTATCACCAACATGTTCTTACTCTTGGACTATTGAGCTCTTTGAGAAATCATAAATGAAAGAATTGCTTTCAAGATAATTAGCCTCACAAAACAAAGGATAAGAACAGTGCCAATTGTAGTAAGTTTGTCTTGGTGAAATTAAAACCACAGAAGGATCTGCTAACACTTAGTTTTCATTTTATTTCCAAGGACTGGGATCAATAGTTCTGAAATGTATGCTGAGAACTACTGTTTCTGCAGAGATCTTTTCAGGGTCTACATCTCAAATAGACTGCCAAAGTGGCTGATCCTCCAGGTAGCAACCTATGGAAATCAGCTATAAACCTGCAACAGAATGCCCTATTTTGTTAACACAGTCATACAGCCTAAAGAACTGGGTCTGGATCCATTCTGCACCACACCTTCATTGGACTGTCAGAAAGGAATAAAGTTTATGACGAAAGATCAGCTGACAGCACTGTGCATATCATGGGGATGCCGTCTTGGATGGTTCTACTAAAATTTATGATGTGCTCAAGTGCTATTTGGTCTTCACTGCCAAATTCTCAACATAAGTAACTCATTAACCGAGATAAGGAGATCTGGATTGCTTGGAACTGTTGCACTGCCTCACAACCTCAAGGAGAAATGACTAAACAAACAGCTGACAAAGATAATTCACTTTTTCTCTCTCTAATGAGAAATGGAAGAAAACTACAGTGTGCTTTCAGTGTGTTTTCCATAACAAAATCTCAATCACAAACAGAGCACGTACAACATTCTTTATCTCTGTTTCACAGTCCATAGTGTCATCATGAGCTGTTACTGCAGTTCTTCATAAAACAAAATTTCACAGAACACCACAGATCAGACCTGCTGCTGTCCACAGTCCTCTACTGTAAGAGTTTATCATATCAATAACCTTCTTATAGAGTTATGTATTTGGTGGAGGAAAGTTACGAAAGACAACACATAGAAAGCACATCTGAAAGTTAAATCTGTGCTCTGGTGTATTGCAACACATGAAATCACAGCATGGTTGGCGGTTGGAAGAGACCTCTGGACACCAACCAGTCCAACCGCCCTGCTCAAGCAGGTTCAACTAGATCATGTTGCAAAGGAACATGTCCAGGCAGATTTTGAATATCTCCAGAGAAGGAGATTCCACAACCTCTTTGGGCAATCCATTCCAGCACTCTGCCACCTGTGATATAAAGAAGTTTTTCCTCATATTGAGATGGCACTTACTGTGTTTCAGTTTGTGCCCGCTGCCCCTTATTCTGTCAGTGGGCACGACTCAAAAGAGTCTGGCCCCATTCTTGACCCCACCTTTAAGATATTCATTGATAAAATCCACAGTTACAATGAGTCACACAACAAATTGGCTATTTGGTCCTACCTCTATGAAGATCTTTCTTCACCCTGAAAAGGAGTGAAGTAAATGGCTTCTCCCTGACACTGTCCAGTGTGGTCAGAGGGGCAGGAGGAATAGCTGAAATGGGAGGATGAGGTAGGGTCTGCAGCTCACCATGAGACATTAAGCAGCACAAGTTATAACTGACAATCAGGTATCTTCTTATGTTTCAGTTGTTTCAAAGTCCCTCCACATAACAAACTTCCTTTTCTATACTGAAGAGCACTTAGGAAACACAAGTGTCAATATCTGAATCAAGATCACAGGCTTCCTTTCTAATGAAGATTTAAATTTGATTGGACTGAAGTTTCAAAGCTTTATCTAAACTGCTTTTGTGACAACTAAAGAAAATCTCACTGAGACCTCCTTTCCAAGAGAACGCTTAAGAACTGTGGTTGTGTTATTGCTTCTATCTCAGTGAATAATACAAACTCTCCTCCCATTCACATGTAACAAAATAAGGAAAGAGCTGATTACCCTCAAAAGCTTTTTGTCAAGATGTTTAAATAGATGCCCATCTATTTAAAAAAGGTGGAAACACATCTGAAGGCTCTATTGTAGCACGTTCAGGTTAAATTTGCAGTACTAGTACTAGTTGTGTTGATGATAATTTGAGGATAAACAAAGTTTGTGGAGAAGGAAAACGTCGTTTTGGTCCCAGAGTTGTCCTGTGGAATTTAGGTACCAAGGAAGTGGTCGTTTTTCTAGCTAAATCAATTAGAAACTACATCAAGATAAAGCAAGAATATGAGTAGCAACCGATAGCATTCTTCTGAAACGCTACCTTTGAGACAACAGGAGGCAGGATGATTAAAAAACACCAAACATTTCTGAAATATCAGAGATAACAAGAAAATAAGTGTTCTAGGGCTTCATCTGCATTATTAGTAACAACTAATCTAAACAGTGGGTTAGATAACTCATTAGCTTTTCACTACTACAGCCATATAACCTTACCCCACCTAGTTTTGGAACTGTCATTACATGAACAACTAAATAAAATCAGAGACAACTGGTAATAAGCTGATGATTCAAAGCAAATCCTTAGACTTAATCTGTTGTTTGTAGCTAATAAGCTGAGAGCCTTTAGTCCATTTAGAAAAGCTTCCAGAATAAATGCAATCATTTGCTTTCTCTGAAACATGAGCAGACTTTTCATTTACTGAACTGTGCCTATGAGGCATTCATTAGATAATACCCTAAATTGTGCATTACACGTTTTTTTCAAAAACATACAGTATTTTTCTTAGTGCTATTATAATTCACGATACTTCAGAACAAAGCATTTATCAAAACTCAAGTATATGTTATTATCTGTTCAGCTTGGTAGGCATCTAACACATTTTCTCTCTGCTCGGCAAACCTGACACAGCCAATACATGCACACCTTTTCCTGACTTGAAATTAGGCTCGAGTCACTGGCAGAAGCCAGATAGATTTCAGTGACAAAACCCCAAAAGCCTCATCCACTCTGCTCATATCAAACTATAAATATTAAAATTTATTTTAAAATTAGCTAATATTTACATTACATTTAATAGAATGCTCTGGATACTTCAGAAGCTTGAGTATATTGATCTTCAGTATTCAGAAGTGGTAAAGGCAGTTTTCCCATTTCTAATGTAGGAAGAAACACCATTAACAGCAAGCTGCATCTCACAATTGGGATCAGTGAGCCAAATGGACACATCAGACACCAGGGTGATCCACTGCCCCATCGTGAAATGCATGCTAACACACAAAGTCAGCAAATCCTGTAGGTACTAATACCCACTGAAGTTAAAGAGCTCTGTTTCTCAGGAAAATCCACATATCCTCATCTTTCAAAAGCTTAAATATGAAGAGCAGGCTCGCAACAATACCTGGCAACTCCACTGTTGTGGTTTAAGCCGTAAATCACGCACCCTGCTCACTCACTCCTCCCTCTTTCTTCCCCCCCCACTTTGGGGGTGGAGGTAGAATGGGGAAAAGAATCAAAAGAATGTACCTCCCACAGGTTGAGATGAGAACAGTCCAGTAACTAATGTATAACACAAACTGCTGCTGCCATCAATAATAATGACCAGGGAAATACAAGGGAAGAGAATACAACTGCTCACCACTTGACGACTGAGCCATGAACTGCCCTCTTCTGGGTTCCTGCCCCCAGGAAGATATATGTGGTATGGAATATCTCTTTGGTCAGTTTGGGTCAGGTGTCCTGTCTCTGCTTCCTTCCGCCTTCCCCTCCTCCCTGGCAGAGTATGAGATTCAGAAAGTCCTTGGTTAGACCAAAACATTATAAGGCGTAACTATAAACATCAGTGTTATCAGTGCTCTTCCCAGGCCGGAAGTCAAAACCACAGCACTGCACCAGCTACTATGAAGGAGAAAAATGCTGCTGCTGAACCCAGGACACCCACTTTAGGAACAGCTTATTTTCAGTTTGTGTCAAACTAAAAGATAGCAGGACACAAACTTAACATTATCTAATTGGCACTGCCATGAAACAACAAATATATGAAATAAATAAATAAATCCATCAAATAAATTATTAATCTTTTGATTACAAGGCTATTTGGCTACTTGAAAAAAGCAAATGCTGCCTTAAAAAGAAATACAGAAACACAGCAAGAGAAAGCCAGAAAACACTTTTAAGACAATTAAGGACTCCCCACTACAACAGCGTGTATCTTCTTCTCTGTAGAGGAACTAGCTATGGACTAGAGCATTGTCATACCAGAATACTTTAATACTATCCAATGCATCAACTTGCAAATCAATGGCAAAACTATGCAAATTTTTACTACAGAGTCTCTAAACTAATGAAAGTTACAACCATGACAGTCATTTGTGAGAAAGTACTTCTAGGAAACTGCCTGTGGGACCATACAGGAAGACCTAATATGCAGCAATGTGATCCTGCGTTAACTCTTTTCTCCCAAGCGGATGGCATTGATGTGAGTTTCCTTTAAAATACTGGATTTACAGGATAAATGGCCTTTTCCAGATAACTGACCATCAGTGACATAAACACAATACAAGGACTGGGTACTCAGGTGCCAGTCACTACTCAGTAACAGTTAGTGCACATTAAATAATGCTTGAATAATGTTTCAATGAAAGTTCTACGTATTTTAAGGAAATGAGTGAGTATCCCTTGTAGGTTCCTCCTTCATCAGCTTCAAAGCAACAGGTCATACACACTCATCTGCACCACTATTAGTTTTGATGCTTTAACTGCATTGCTGTAAGCCAGCTTTCCATGGCACTAACCACACAGGACAAGGAAATTGGAGAATTCAGAGCAAAAAGAGCTCTCAAGTACACTTTTGATCTCTCAATGTGACTATCTAAGAAGAGAGCATGAGAGTCCCAAACTTAATTCTTTCATACTAGGTATTTAAAGGGAAAAGCAGTTTTCAGGACACCAGCAAGACAGTGATTTTTTTCTGCTACATTTTCACCTTACTTCTTCTGCCACAGGATGCAACCACACACTGATGAACCTAAAGGACAACACAGCAAGAGCTGCAGCATACAAGCAATGAAATGTGAATTCCAGAGAGAAGGCAATGCAGTGGTCAGGGAGGACTCTGCAAGCCTGCACAATTAAGACATGGTATGAGAAACGCCCTAAAACCGAGCTAAGATAGATGAAGAATTGTAGGAAGGATATTCAGCTGGAAAACAAATGCAACTTGCAAACTGTGACTGATATCCTACTTTCAGAGAATTAATAAAAACTACTGGCTGCTTTCCTTAAAGCAGACTTTAATGAGTTTTTTCCAATCATGGAACTAAGAGTTAACACTGCGGCTTGGACCTCTGGCTGCTTCCTGACATGTGGTGGTGCTACTGCTTAAAGCAAGCCAGACAGGCTTCTCTAAAGATCATTTTCACATTTCATTCATTTAAAAAATGCACAGTCATCTTAGAAATAATAAAAAACCAAGCCTCTTATTAATTTTTTATTCTGATAAAACAACATACACTTGTCCTATATTCACTGAGATGCATTTTTCCTTTTATAATAAATAAATGACCCTATGTGCATGGTATTTCATTAGTTTAAAGGAAAAGTCCCTTTAACCATGCAGTTCTTCCTTTGCAGAGCTACCTTACTTGGGTTCAACACCACACCTATTGTCCAAATAACACAGTGGATGTTTTCCTTTTAGCTCACCTGTACCAGCTGATAAAAAAGAACGTGTCAGTCAGGAAATTAAGTCTTTTGGTTGGAAGTTTTCCTTCACCTCCACAGAAGAGAACTGATAAAATATTCTGATGTGCTATTCTAACCCCTTTTTTTTCCCCCATTTACTGCAGTTGTGTTCTGCATATGGACATATTTCATTCTGTTCCAAGCTGTGCAGAAAGGAAACTTGTCATGGCATCCCTTTCAAACCTGATGAGAGCTATGCAAATGCTGGCCTTCGTTCAAGGCTGCATCTGATGCTCCTGGCAGCAAGTAAAGCAAATAATACACAGAGAGGAAGAAGGGAGGAGCACAAGTGAAAGCTAGCTTCTGAGACATCACTGCATTATAAAAAGATTTATTTTAGAAGTCTCCTATTTAATAACAACAGCAATAATAATAGTTGGAACCTTATTGTCAGGAAGTGGTACTGTTAGAGGAGTTCGAGCAGTTCCCAGGTCTGGTTCCTAGTAAGATCAGCTGCCAGAAAAAGTCTTCTCAGACTCAACTCTGTGCAGCAGTTCTTCTTCCATCTGTGACCAACAGAAAGGTCTGTTGAAAACAGTTCACCTGTAAAAACAAAACCCTTTTGCTGCAAGGAAATTGAGCTGACAGTACATTAACATGCATACTGGTGTCAGTAATGCCAAGAAATAAGCTTTTACACCCAAAAGCAAATCATGTACGCCTTCTATTTGAAGCGTAAAGACAGTTTAGGGGAAAAAGAACCAAAGAAAATAGAGAAAAAAAGCTTCCTAAAAGGCAAGATCCGTTCGACTGCGGGACAGTTTTCAAAGGGAGATGAAAATGTCATCACCTGACATTTCCAAAGCTGAGCTTTCAACTCCTGAGACTGTGCAGGCAGAAGTGTTAAACAGAAGAGCTGGTCACAGACCAGCGCACTCTCTATATGTTTCCCTGGGGCAATTAGCACCACTTCCCCTATCAAGGAGCTCAGTGTGCTTACCAGTGGATATGTCAAGTCCAGTCACTCATGAGCCTCTGAAAATAAACACTACAAAGTCACTGACAGGACCTTTAGGTTGAAAAATGAATCCTTCCAACTCATACAACCTAAAAAAGGAAAGTTTAATTGAACAGCCCTTTGAAAGCGAGGACTCTGCGCTCCCTTGTGATGCCCCCAGAGAAGTAGAACATACTCAACCAGAAACCTGTCTCAAGCCAGCTCTTGGGCTGCCCTAATCAAGTTTTCCTCTCCCCTGTTTCCTGTTGCACTTCATGGCTCAGGGGCAGAAGCTTTCCCCTCCCTGCAATCTCACACAGGCACCATGTCACAGCCAGCTTCCACCCGAAGAATGTGGAAACACAAACTCAATGTGAAGATGCTCCAAGACAGCAAGATGCTGTGAACATGCCCCTTCCTCACTACAGCCTCCAGAGTACCCAAGGACCGTATCAGTCAGCTTGGAGGAGGTGTCAGTGCTGCATGGCATAAACACACTTATATATGGCCTCAAAGGTCTTCAGGTGCTCAGCAATGTGCAGAACTGTTTAAAATCATTTTTATTTAGAAATCCCTTTATGACTTATGAGAAACACGACTGCTGTATTTGTGTGGATGGCAACAGAGAAAATGTGTTAGCAAGGGGAGTCAGAGTTGAAGGCCTCTCCCACGCAGGAGCAATCACAACAAATTTCTCCTCCCTTTCCCTCCCTCCTCCTGAGATGCAAAGAATGGGGAAAAGAAAGCTATTTCTTCCTATGAAGCTCAATACTGCTGATTGGGTCACTCCTCTTTGAGGAAGAGGAAAGTAATATCAGGGACAGATAGGGTCTCCTTCCCCACACACCATCCTGGACCTGCGCCCAGTAAACTGATGGGGCAATGGCAGGAGGAAGCATGTACAGAGCTACCTGACACATCAAATCACCCAGGGAGGTGGCACTGATGCAGTTGCATGATGCTGCCAGTGGCTGGTGCCCTGTGGCTGACTTGCACAGTAGGGAAGAGAGTCCTGGATAAGCTTTTGGTTGAAAGCAAACAGTAAAAATAATTAAAACCCACCCACTTTCCCCCCAAAACACCCAACCAAACAAAAAAAACCACAACACATCAACCCCAGAACAAAACAAAGAACCAAAATGCTTTAGTTTTCACTTTATCAAGTCATCTGCAGGAGCAGAATAAAGCCACTCTGCGGAAAAGATGCAATTTAGACTTGAAAACCATTTGTACTCATCTGTGGCAAGCTCAGTGATGCTGACCACCCCACAGCAAATGAGACTGAGCAAGAGCAGTGAGCCCTTTGTGTCCTTCCCAAGCTTGATAGAATTAAGTTGTCTTTCAGGCAATAGTTTTCTAGGCTTTTCTTTTTTTTTTTACCCTGGGTTGCAAGGTCTTAATGCAATATCTGTTTACTACAGTTCTCCAGGATGAAAGATGTTCCTTGGCTTTTATCCAAACCATTTAGTTCGCATGCATATTGGAAAAAGCTGTCATGTCAGCAGTTAGGGTTGATATCAAGAAAGACAATAAGAGGATTAAGAGGTGGAAAAGCTTTAGAAGGCAAGCTACTGAATATTTCACAAGAAATGAAGCTGAGAGGGCTAGGGGAAGGTCAGAAAGCTTAAGCACCTCAGAGACAGTTAAGAAATCACAAAATAGCCATTAAGCATTCCAGATGTTGATATGCAACTTTTAGGACCCTAGTATTTCAATCTGGTATTTGTACCGAGGCAAGTACTTTGCAGAACGTGCGTCAGCGACATATATCACTTGCCAAGGGAATTTTCTGGGATGCATCTACAGCATCACAGGGAAGATCTGACATTTGAGAGCACCTCTGAGCATTGATACTTTGTCGTTTTATTACTCATCTTTATCAACATCTGAATCCTCCTGATATGGATTAGGTTCCACATCTCCAAATGGCAAGGGTTTGGCAAGATCCAAATTGGTGAGAGATTTCCTTGTCACACTTGCCCCTTCCTACCTGATTATATTCTATGTATGTATAATTATATAAACAAATTACAAAAGCTTACATGCAATTATATGGTTAAACACATCTTCTCCATTATTTTTCATCACCATTAAGACTGTCGTCTGGGGGAAAAAGCAAAATAAGTGAAAAAGCAGAATTTGACAAGGCATTAGAATATCTGGCAGCAAAGGAACCAGGCAGAGGTAAGCCTAATTTTCCTGTAGCCTGGTCAATGACAAGAGGAAAGGCACAGCAGGAATATCTCTGTAACTGCTTCACTCTAAGCTACAATAATCTCACCCATAAACTTCAAGACACAGCCTATCAATGGGCAACTCAAAAAACATTAATTTCTTGTGAAGTAGAGAAGGACCCTTTAACTCACAAGCATGTCTAAAATGACCCTTCCTTCACTGCTCTGTCTCCAGCCTACCAGGAGAGAAACTCAAATGTATTTTGTAACTCTGCGCTCATAGAGCACTTTAATGAATTAACATCTCATAAGTATATCACTTCTGTTTTACCACGCTTTTGTGGCACGTTTTACTTAATGACTTTCCGGAAATATATGAAATTTCTCTCCCACCTCCTATTGAAGTACAGATATTCTACTGTGAAAGCTGAAAAAACACTTGCCATTTCCTTTTATCCTGACATGCTATTTCAGTCCTGCACCCAGGCACTTTTCACTTAAAACATGTCTGAATTATAAAGCGTAACTTTCCAGCCCTTATGACTTCACCAAAAATTGCCTCAGTTCTTGGGCAAGGCAACTTGGATTCTGACTAAAAAGAAAATTTCTAGAACTAAATTTTCAACTTTTTGCTTTTTTTTCTTTGACTTTCATTAAAAAATTATTAAATTTAAAAATCATTATTTCTCCATTGCTATTGGTTTTTTTTTTTCACTTTATGAAGTATCTTCGGCCAGCAGTTTGCTCACTGTGATTTCTCCTTTGTTCTAAGTAGCTATTTTAAAACATTCATCCCATTAATTAAAGAAATTGAAGGCAATAAGATCTGCATGGACAATAAAGGAGTTTTAGAGGTGTGTACTATTTGGTCATTGGAGATGTTAATACAAAGCCAGCCACAACTGCTTCTTTGAGGAGCTGTGCTAAAAGAACAAATGAAGTCAATGTCAACTAGAAGCGAAATACTGCATCTTCTCTACACTAGTTGAAATGGCTAGAGGAAATTTTGAGTGAAACTAATTAATTACAACAAATAAAAGATGTAATTCCCCCCCACCCCCCAAAAATGGGCCAGTTTCAACCCAAGTTCTCGCATTCAAAGGTGTTAAATCTGGACTAGATAACATGATACACGGCATATTAGCTAATGTGAGAGAGAAACCTTTATTTCCTACACCCACAATAAACAGGAACATGGAAATCAAGACACGAGGCTCAGAGACTTTAAACTATGTCTCCATCACGCCAACGCACGTTTTGATTGCCTACTGGATTTAGTGCTAATTATCAGGAGCAGTATCGGTTTCAGAAGTACAGAGTGAGATGAAAGCAGTTTTTCCTGGTGCTTCAAACACATAATTGCAAGGGGTTCTCTCAAGGATTTCTAAACAACAGCACTCTGACCAAGACATCAACCCGTTTCTCAAACTGTGATTTAATATTTTTTCTATATTGTATTCTGTACATTCATATTCAACACTTTCAATAGTGATGCAAACCACTTTGAGCAGCGCTCGCTATCAAGTTAAAAAGCTAATACATATACTTTCAATCTAATACCACAAAACCCCAACAACCCACTTTTTTGATAGTGCAATGAGATGCAGACATGTAGTTTTATAACTGGAGATCAGATCAGGTTTTATACCTGTGTAGCTCCATTCCTGGTGGATCTATCCCTGTTTTACCACTATAATGAGATTTAAAACCAGGCCTTATCTTCCAAGTGCACAGAAGGATCAGTTCATCCCACATTCAACAACAGCAGGTGACAGGAGGATCAAAGCCAGATTAACAGATGGACTTCACAGAACAAGGATTTAACTTGACTGTGTTAAATACACCTGTGATATAAGTCACACCAATAGCAGTTAATTCCCACTATGGTTTGTGACAGCACTGAAAATGCTCTTCAGATTGCTTTAGTTATAGAATTCTTCACATTTCTCATAGAGACACTAATTTCCCAGTTTTATGACAGGACTACAAGAATGCAGGCTATGGTTTGACAATCCTAAACGTCAAAGTAAATTCTTTTGGTTATGTTATTCAGCCATGGAGAAGAAGTAATAAAAATTGACTTTAGAACAAGCTAAAACATTTATTTGTTTATAGATGTTAGAAACTGCTGCACTATGTAAGTAAAAAACGGGTGACAGCACAGGACACTCCCAACAGCTTTATTGTCTTAGCTAGAGAAATAGCATCCAGATGCTCTCCCTCTAAGTAGGTATGTTAGCGGGATCAGAACCAATCTGTGCAGAGGCAGCGTTGTATATTAATTTCCAGAAGAGAAGGGACTTAAAAGAACTCTGCATTCAAAATTGCTTCAAGTTGCATCTACCACAGTTCCTAAATCACTGCTGGCAAGGAACACATACAGAATATTGTGGATGTGGCCTTCCTTATACTACATCAAGAGCATGGTGTGTATTTTTTTCCTCTGCAAGCCATGGTTGCCCTAGTGTGAATCAGGGGTGATGGATTAGAGCAGCTCCAAGAGCTGTCAGCTAATATCTACACTGCAGCAAGATCTAACAGCAGCAACCTGTCTGGAACGCTGTAACACTTTCTGGCTGCCACAGTGAGAACTGCATGTCATACTACCATAGGGGATTTTAAAGTAGAAACCTGAAGTTTAAAAACACCAAAAAAGACATTGAGAATGCATAATCTTTCACAGGATAGGAAGCAAGCATTCAGTAGATAAAATACTGACAGCCTTTGGGAGATCTTTCACACTGCTCCAGCTTCTTGTGCAGCCTGATGCCACCTCATTTTCTCGTTACACTGGGGCAAGCTGTATTCACGTGGACTAAGAACAAGGCAAGTGTCAGAGTTATCAGTGGTGCTGATTGAGCTGGCAGCTCACTTATACCCTTGGACCTGTGCTTGAGTTCAAGGGTTAAAAAGAAAAGAATTCTAGACAACCCATAGGCTTGCAGCTCCTCCAACTTCTCTGTGCATTGGATACAAACATTTTGCCATTGAAATAGGATACTTATAAAATCAGACATAATATGAGCTATAATGAAGCTGCTGAGAATGCAGAAAGACACTGTATGTACCACAGTAAATGCTCTGCAAAGGAGATTAAAAGCTTGGTTATTTCAATCTCAGCAACAAGAGATGTATTTCTTGGACATTTTTGTCATGTATGAAGGTCATTACTTTGTAAACAAGATGACCAAAGTGATGATTGTCTAACTTTCTAGGCCAGATAACAAAATGTTGGCATCCTTTCCCAAACTCTGTACCAATAAAAATGAAGGAAACCACAGTCACTGGTTGTGCTGGTCACTTGCCACGTGTTAAGAAAAGGACGATGAGTTTTGAGCCTGTGGGTTATGCTTGTAGAGGGCTTGATGAAATGGTTGGGGAAACAGAAGGAACCAGCCTGCTGAGTACTATCTGTCAGAAACCCAGGCAGAGGAAGAGAAAGCCAATATGGTGTCTCTAAGACATAGCCATGCTGCCCAAATACCAGGGCACAGATGCTCACTCTGGTGTCATCCCAGCCCAGGTCTTCCCACTGTACCCAAAGAGCAACTGAACTCCCACTGCAGATGGCTAGGTGCTCTGACTACTGAAGGGAGGTGGATGCTTTCTGTCCCTAGCTCCAAGTCACTCACAAACTTAGAGGCTCAAACAGATGGCTACTCTCCTTGATCCTACCTGCTCCTCTTGAGCTGTGGGAGCTTCCCTATAGCATCCCCTGCTGCAGATAGCAGCCTGGGGGTATTCAAGGATGAGCTGAGGGCCACTTCCAACATCTGCTCCTGGGATTGGCAAACTAAGGTGAGATTTTTACACAGAGCTCCAGAGTTTTCTGGAAAAAGATGACGAGTTAAAGCAGTCATACCGTCTGCTCCCCATGGAGACAGAGCTACTGTCGTAGTTTGAGGCCCCTCAAACAGTTCTGTGCACCCCCCCCCACCTCTTTCTTCCCCAGTCCTGGGGAAATGGG
>JASSUY010017526.1:4537-39284 GCA_032466535.1 Forpus xanthops
CGGGGCGGGCAGAGGCGGGCCGGCCACCCCAGCCCCGAGCGAGCCGCCGCCGGCAAGGTGCGTGGCCTCTACTGCGGCATGTTTGGGCTTTTCGGGACCGGCCGTGCCCGCTGCAGCGGAGGACCTTCACTCCCCTCCGCTCTCAACCCCGACTAGAGACTTGCCTGCGGGACCTGCCCTGAGCAGCCTCCCAGGGGGGAACACTGGAGAAGATGCCACCTGTAAAGGGGAAGTGGGGTTTGTGTGTCTGTGCCGGGACGTCCGGCGGAGTATGAAATGAGGAACTTGGAAACAACTTATTTCGCCTGTTTAGGCTCTATATTTGAGGAAGCCTAAATATTGTCACATATTCAGGAGATTGAAGAGGATTTAGGTCCACAATCAAATGAAAAAGCTACTGGAAAAGTTCAGGAGAGATAGCTAATGAACTGGCAGCACTTACACTACAACTCCTTGACTTTAACCAACAATAACAACTTGCTGAGGGTAGAAATGAAGATTTATAAAAAAGCACAAAATAAGCCCAATTAGGATTCACCAGAACTTCTGTAACAGGGAGGATAATTTGCTCCATAGGCAAAGCTCATCTCTGCTAACCTAAAAGTTTGATAAAAACCTCAGCAGGCCTACCTCATAAGGAACTGAAGTGGCGTTAAGGAAGGCTGCAACAGAACAAATAAGCTATAACATGAACTACCTACCCTTTTCCACGCTTGACTGCTATAAGCCAAATTTAAAGCTGCATTGAATAACAGGGAAAGAAAACAAGTGTGAATGTAGCCCTATTTATCCATGCACAGCTGAGTGCAAGACACTCAAATGAGCCAAGCATTTAACAGACTCTAAAACGTTGGCTTTAAGGTG
Source organism: Forpus xanthops (assembly GCA_032466535.1). Lineage (NCBI taxonomy): Eukaryota > Metazoa > Chordata > Aves > Psittaciformes > Psittacidae > Forpus > Forpus xanthops. The sequence continues at coordinate 5,402 of JASSUY010017526.1, forward strand.
AGCATTTTGTTGTGGAAAATACTTCTCAGATGGGTTGAAATTTGTCTTCTTGCATCATGCTTGGACAAACCCAGGTTTTACTCAATTATTAACTTTTGAATTGCAGTATGTTTATCTGTTCTTTAGCTTTGGAAGATTAAATGTACTTTTTCCTCAAAGTGATAAAAGTTAAGACTACAGAAATAATGGTGCATACCATTTCCCTCTTATCTAAAAGACTATCTTCTTCAGCAGCCTTGAGGAAGGCAAGAGTAAGGAATGAGAAAATGCTACTTGCAAACTTCCAGCACAAGTGATCTGTAGTTAGCAAAATGTGTAATTAGTGCATAAGAAAGAAATAATGTCTATATGATTTGTACAAAGGGTTCCTAGTTTCAGCCCGGCATTGACAGCCACATGAACACAAGATTCCTCTACACAGAACCCAGAAAATACAAAGTCAAAAAGAATTTAACCCCTCCTGGAAAATATTCCAAAACTTCCTTCTTTAGAAAAGAGGTTCCTTCTGGGTTATAAAAGATGCTCACAGCACTAGCCTCCCATGTATCTCTTCAACCTGTACTAACAGTCCTCTTCCCTCTACTCCTCTCCAAAAAAGTTAGTAAGTCCATAAAAAAATAATCCTCTCCTGCCAAAGTCTTTCCAAATACTTTATGCAATCCCTAAGGGGACATGTCAGGAGGTTGCACAAAGAGACATTGCTATTCTAACAACTATAATTAGTATATTTACTGACCATCCACAAATATTTGAGCTTTGAAAACGGCCAGAAGATGAAAGTATAGTTCACACTCACTCAACTATTATCATAACCATCTTTTAAAATTATGTTTCATTAGATGTTACTTAACCAGAATTAAGACATTCTTTATTCTCAGTCACACCTACCTCTCTCCAAAGGAAAACATATCTAAGATACAGCCTAATCACTCTGGGCTAAAATGAACACAATTCAGGAAAGATTAGATGAATAAACACTAATCAAGAACCACAAGTTTGGCATTATATGTGGCTCTGTTGCTTACCCCAGTCCAATTTCCCTTATGTGCAGCATGGGACAAAGGGAAAGAGTGAGCTCTCTGAGTGCTCTGCAGCCTCCCCTTCCAGTGAGCCCAAGTTCCTAACCCATTATTTTTAACAGTGCAGCTGCTTTATACATTTTTTTGTGTGCAGTCCTAGGCTGTTCTCTCCCATTGAAAGGACAGGAGAAAGGAGTAAGAATAGCCCTTATGAAAAATAATCCAGCCTTATCAGCTAGTATAAAGCTGTGCCTGCTAACTCCACTGAAGGACTTTCATCCCCTTACTGTGGCTGATTATGTAAAGCACTCCCTTTCCTGATGTGAGCAAGCCTATCAATTCAAATTCTTGTAAACTTAACACTATCTACATATTCAACACAAGAAAAGCCCTTCTTGTGGTATTTAAACAAGTTGTCTGATCTTTTCTGATTAACTGTGGATTTCTGCAAAGTTAGCTGAACTTTTTTTTCTGTACCAGAGACAGACTGGTTATGTTGCAGCCTGAGTCTCAGGAGAGCACACTAAACTCCCTCCTCCTCCACCAGTTATCTCCTTTATGACTTTGAGCATTCACACATACATGGTGTGTATCAGTTTGTGATCTACAGGGTGAAGGTAATAAAATTTCCTTACCTTATAGGGGCCTATGAGGGTGAAACCTTGACATTCTACTGCATCACATGAAAGGCCATAATGGGTAGCATAGGTATATTCCTGCTCTTGGTTTGAAGGTTGTCATCATATTCATCTCCAGTGAGACTCAGTAGTTAAATACAGATTTTCATGTTTTCTTCCTTCAGCAATGCTTTTTGTTCTAAATGAACATATAAAGTCATTAGAGTGGTTCTTTTAAAGGAATTTTCCTGCATAGCTTGAGAAAAATAACATAGATCTAAGCAAAGGAAGCTGAATTCTTTATGTGGGAGCATGTAATTTTCCTGGAGCCTGAAATGGCTGGATTTTCTTACCACATGTGCAGGAAATAGCCCTTCCTACTTGATCCTTAATATATCAGGGGATACCCTTAGCATGTAATGGAAATGTTCAAGTGTGAGACACCTTCTAAGCAACATTTCTATTCAAGTTTCTATCTATTGAGCAACACTTCAAAACACTTTGGTTCATTGGTAAATAATGAATATTAAAACTGTTCCACAGCATCCTCAACAGAAGTACCAACAAAACACACCTACCTAATTTTCTAGCCCTCTTCCCACAGACAACTACAAGTTCATTTGTTAGGGAAGTTTGGGGATAGGTCCTTCATCACCCTTCCTTCCTCATGTTAGCAGTAACTCGTACACCCATTGCTTCTGCTGCAGTAACAGTAGTAGGGCACTCGCCCTGGGTAAGGGGCAAGCTCTAACAAACAATCCCACAGCACACCTAGCCAGTAACACATCCCCAGGTTGGGAGCATTAGTCTTCCTTTCTTCAACTCAAGCATTCTGTTGTTTGGGTTTGGGGCATGTGTGGGGGTGGGCCTTTTGAGGGTTTTTGGTTTGTTTTTTTCCATATGTGAATATTTTCTCTGTTATCTTGACAAAAAGGAGATAGAGCTTGTCTGATACAGGTTATTGACACAAATCTAGGAGACTTCCCTCTTTGGATCATGGGTCTTTGCTGGCTAAATCTCCCTGAGCCTAAAAAGGATTTTACTGATGTGAAATTTCTAATGCTATACCAAATATGAGAACAGGATGATCTCTTGCTCCCAGTATCTGACTCATTTCCTAAAGCATTTTGGTAAGTACAATCTCATGTAGAGTGTATCCAGGTAGCCAGCACCAGCCTCTTCAAAATCTTCAGTTCATGAATCAAAAAATTCCTTCTTTAAAGGCAAAAGAAAGGAGCTTCACACTCTCTGGGATAACAGTTTGGTAAGGCGTGAAATTATAACCCTGTCTTTGTTCCTACAACAGAGTCAAATCTCTGTCATTTCACTTGATAATGTCAGCTTTGGTGATGTAACTAGAAATCATGGAAATATTTTTTGAGTTCTAAAATGCAACAATCAAACAACCACAATCATAAGAAGTTCCAAACTTCTCTTGGGGCATACATAATTTTTTAAGGCATATTTACATCTTGAGAAGATTTGACATATAATCAAATAATGCACATGATGAAGGGTAGAATAAATCATTATTACAAAAAGTTGCATTTTCTTCTTCTTTTTCTGTCCTTGCTGTAGCAAGTCTTTTTGTCAGCAGTTAAAAGTTGTAGTTTTCCATAGGGATATATTTGGATTTTTCGCTCTAAGGAATATCACTAGAAGTCTTCATTTCATTAATGCCAAGTCCTCAGCCCCTTAGGCTTTATTCCACGGATATTTTATATTTTCATTTCTGACATGTGGGTTTGTGTGCTCAGATAATTTTCATTCTGCTTTGATTTGCAAAGTCACTGCTCTAAGAAATACATGAGAGAATATAAAATGCATAGAGATATTTCTCTTGTTGAAACAGATGTCAGCATCTCATTGACTTCAGAGAGAAAAGGATCAAGTAATTAAACATTTGTTTGCCTGGGTTCCAATACGCTTTGTATCAGGCCTCATTTTCCTAGCTAGCACTTGCAGCTTTGCTGCTTTGGATTCTGCTGACAAACGACTCTGTAAATCTAACCAACCAAGCTCACAAAGCTGATAAGATTTCCTTCCTGTGCCGCCTTGCTAATACCTCCCCTGAAAATGTACTCTGAGTTTGGTCATACTTGATTTCAGATTAAGACATTGCAAAGTGAAACTTGAATGTCAGCTAAAGTGATAAAGAAATTAAAGTTAATGCACAGTCTTTCAAGCCAAATGATTCCAGGCTGCGTACAGCTGGTAAATAGATTCTGCTTTGTTAGGGTGCTAAAACATCTGCATTAGTCGGTAACTGTCAGTTGCTTAAAGGACGTTACATTGCAAAATAGCTGGCTAGGTTGCTTCAGATTGTATCAGAAAAATCTAGTGATCTGTGATAGAGATGTTGGGGAAATGGCAGGGGGGTTGGAACTAGATGATCTTAAGGTCCTTCCCAACCCTAACTATTCTATGATTTTATGAAACTGGGGGAATAGGGAGAAACAAAACAACCCCAAAACCAAACAATAAAAATACACAGACAACTTGTATATTTAGCACAGACTTGCATGAAAATAGTTTGTAGAAAGTGTTTATCAGTGAATGGGGACAGACATTTATATTAAGTAAATACATGCCCAATACAAACACACCATTCTGGAGGTGTTGTAGGCAGGAACCTGAGATGATGTTCTGTCTGTGGGAAACCTTCTGTCAGAGACAAAGATCACTTCCCAGATGCTTTGATGTTAGCATATTAAATCTTAGCAGAGACTTTATTTAATTAAATATTATTTATATTTTGTGGGTGTTGCTGAACAAAGCCTTCCCTGAGTGTCATTAATGGAAGAATGACAGAACCAGTGAGAACCATCATGATAACTGAGTGTAAAGATAGCCTCTGGTGATATTTTAGGGAAATCATTGTTTCTCAGACAGCTGAACACTCAGAGGTACTTCTAGCACAGGATGAAAAAACAAGGTTGAAACCACACCACTTCTAATTGTGATGCTTTCAGTTTCACAGATTCTCATTCTTCATTTTGAAGTTGAACACTTACAGTAAGTCTGCACTATTGTAACTGTTTTTTTTTAGTGAACATGACTCCATATGCATGAGCTAACTCATGTTAGAAGTTTAATACTAAATCTCTCTCTCTTTTTTTCATTTTATTTTCAGGGAAGGAAGTACTTTCTTTGGCAATTCCAGTGTTTATTTTGGGAGATTCTAGTGGCTGATCATTTACTCTGCTGCCTTATGCTGTATTAGAGAAGAGATGACCTTGCTTCTCATACTCTGCTAGGAAGGAAGGCTAGGAAGAAGACATAGGCTTTTAAAAAAATTATCTAAAACAAATGTTTCTAACTTGCTCTATGGAGATAATAGAAAACAATCAGCAACTGCTGTGTATCAGTTTTGTCTGTTATGCATTATTGTCTGCCTTGACAGCATAAAATAAATAAATTATATGTATTCAACCCCCTTTGTTTAAAAAATAAGGTTGCTAAGAAACAGGAGTTATGCCTGTTTAATGCCACTTATAATCAACATTTATACAAAAATATGAAAAGTAGCCATGATGAACTTGGACACTCTTACAGTGCAACTAAAATGCAAACCTGAGGTCTGGGCAAAGAAGAAGAAATGTGAATTTTACTGTTTTGTCATAATTAAGACTCTGGCCATGTGTATAATCACACCTTACAAAGTTCCTTTCCATATTCTGGATTCTGTAAGAAATGCCAACTAATGCCACTGACATTCTTACTCTCATATTTACTCTTTTTTCAAGATAATGTTGTCATGGATTTCCAAATGATACTGTCAGTAAAAGTGGAACAACCTATAGGTTCCACAGAAGTTGTGCACATTATGGTTATATATAGTTCAGCAAGAAAAGGTTGACGCGTATAAAAATTTGGTTTACCTGTAGATTTGCATTCCCATCTGATTTATGTGTTACAAACATTTGCATATGTAAACTTTGTTCAAAAATACCCAGTTGTTGTCACGGTTCAGGAGATAAGTGGTTACACTTGATGAAATATGCATAGTGCCATTTTTAACTACTGTGCTTACTAGAAAGAAAATTTCATCCAGCCTCCTACCTTTCACTGGAGTCAATCCTATGCTCATTTAAACAAATAGCCAACTTTTCTTCTGACATCACTCAGCTGCAAAAACAAACAAAAAAGACCAAGACATCTGTTAATTGCAAGTATTTTGCTATCCTCACTGGAGGTCAAACAGCGGCACAGCAAGACAACTGCTAAAGCTAAAGATATTCATGGCATTGATAGGCTACACACAGTATAAGCACAAAAAAAAAATGCTTCCTAAACTGGTGTTATAAAGTTATGAGTCTCTAAGCACTACCTTAATCTGAGGAAAATTATCCTCAAAGGCTTGGACTTCTTTCTGGGAAAAAACTACAAGTGTTCTCAAACTCCTACTCAGGAATATGTTCTTGAAAGTGTAATTGTTTTTTAACTGCCTACTGAAACTTCAGGTTTTTTATCTGATATTCAGCTATAGCAGTACTGAAGATTTTTCTTTCTTATCTGATCACAGGAAAAAAAGCAGTTTATTCCTGTTCCCTTTCATTCCTGGTTTCCTAAATGGGACTTAAAGCCATTTACTCTTTTACCTTATGTGATAATTAAGTTGTTGAAGCTTAGTCAACTTCAGTTTTCCCAGTCAAATTGGCCCCCTTCCAGCACTGTCAGTTTTCCATAAACCCACAGGGAAGAGCTCACCCTTACATAATGCCTCCACTCCCAGGGGAGCTCAGCACTGCCATACAGACGCAGGCCTTGTGCAGACATCACTGCTACCAAAACCCATCTGCCAAATCCAGAGTGTCTCAGGAGGACACAGTCTTCTTCGACACTGCTTATGAGAGGGAAGGTAAATGCCATAGCCCACCTGGCAGAGCAAAAGAAGTTTCATAGCAAGCATTTGCCACATTGAGACCACATGGGGAATAAGGCTGTGGTCATTCTCCTTGCCATAAGCTTTGGAGATGTCAAAGATGTTGTAGATAATTGTGTCCCTACTGTTGCCTCCCTCTGAGGTGACAGGCCCTGCAGCACCACTGTTTCCTACCACCACTCTGCTATTGTCATAGCACTTGACAGAGAGGTGCCACCTCATGAATTGCCATTGGCTCTGAGCTCTGAGCTCTCTCATGCTAATGCTTGTTGAACAGCCTCCTTTCTGTTGGGTTTTCTTAGCTTATGCAATCCCAGTGGATCACAGCACAAGCAGTACTGTTTCTGACAACCTGTAAAATATTTTTATGAACTCCATAATTTAGTAGTTGAACATGTTAGCAATTAAAAAAAAAAAAAAGAATAACTTAAAGAGAGATCTTTTCAGAGTTGCACCTTCTGCCAATAGGTTTTTAGTCTCAGTGCCAGCATAAAAAAAGGTATTCTTTAATTAAAAATAAAGTCCTGTGCATCTGCTAATTTGTAAACAGGGCAGTTTGCATCCCTTCACCTTTCCTACTCGTGTATACCTAGAGTTTGAAATATCAGATTTCAGCTGGGGAAGGAGGAGCTTGAACCCAAAACCACTTTGAACTTTCTGGAATGGTAACAGCAGCACTTGAGGGGAAAACAACGCCTGGGCACAAGTACATTTTCACAACAGCTGAAATGAAGACATCTAACAACTGCCAAATTCCCAGGGAAAATTCTGTTGAGCAGAAACTTAGTCCATCAGCTTGTTGTACGATTGCTCCATGGTGTTCACAGAAGTGGCATTTCTTTCAAGTGCCCTTCAAAGGTTATTTAAAATTCATAGACAAGACTGACCTGTGGAACTCTGCACAACTCAGAAGTCATCTTTTGCTGTACAATCTTTCTGATTTGAAGGCACTTCTTTCTGCATATGAAATGTTTCTTTTAACTATGTTGCACCTTTGCAGTTTCTTAATGAGCAGCGGTTATGCTGCTCTTTCAAGATATGCATCTGTCATCACAATGTATAAGCTAAAGACTACAAGGTATTTTCAGTATTTTAAAAAAGGTCAATCTGAAATAACTCCACAGGATTCAAATGATTTATTTACTGTAGTGCAGTACTTCCTGGTGAGCTAGAGATCACTCCCTCACCTTTCACTTTCACCCACACAGACAAGTATCTGTTGTCAGGCAGTAAACAGAAGTTTAAATATATGTGGATAATTCATATTACATTTCAGTACAGTACAGTCCCTATCTGACAGGCTGTTTCAGAGACTGGTTTATGGTTTACTGTGAAGCTTTACACATGAAACTTCCTTATTAAAAGTTCTACATTTCAAGCAGATTTCCATCTTTAATTGAATTACATGGCTGGTTTCCTTCATGAGCCCTGCCACTTCTCCTATCATTTACTTCAGGCAGTGATAGAGTAGGATTTTTTTTTTAATGTACAGTAGCAGAATTTTTAACCACACATACATTTCACTGAGCCCTCATGGAGAGAAAGCATAAACATACTTTTTTATTTCACAGTATACCCAGATTTTGGAAACTTGCCCACTCTTGCCTTCAGTTTTGCTTAAAACATTAGTCTACAAAGCATCAATAAGCATCTTAAACTAAACTAATGTCTGCATGTCATTATTTATTAATGTGTAGGCTCTTGCCTAAAGGCAAAAGAACCCATAATACTGCTATCATTTACTGTTCACGTTTAGCTTGTCCTTTTTAGTGAGCGTTTTCCTGCAATGCTTTTTTCATTTCAGGTTTTAGTTTAGCCTGCCTTCAGTACTATATGTAGTACTATTATCACCCTAGCAGCTCTGTACACCAGCAAAGAAGGTCAGCTGAGAACAAGGGGTTGGAGCATCTCCCAGGGCCTGGCAGGGCTGTATTACTGCACTTCTTTGAGCAAATATGCAAAGTTTAATGAAGTCAGTGGGATTCTTTCCACTTTCTTTGGTTGGCTTTGGATCCATCTATAAATTAGGTAAGTTTGATTTTAATTCCATTTCTTGTCCACAATATTTTTTTTTCCTGTGTTAACAACATAGCTCCTCTTTAAACCATGACAGAACTCATCTTTTCAAATGAGAGGTTTGCTAGTAAGTTACACTGTAATATGACCAGATACAGATCCTAAGATGGCTGCTAAGTGGAGAGGGTAAAAAAAAGACACCCTTTCTAGTTGTGTGAACAGTTATTGACTTCAAGGGAATTGTGCAGTAACTTCTTATGCTTCATACTCAGTGTGTCATAAAATACCATTCTGAAGTGAAGGAGTAACTGTTATTCTACCTTTCCAGAAGAATAAAGTGAAGACAAATCACAGTTCTAGGAAAACCTAGGGAAATAATAGAAAAACTTGTCTAAGGCGACTCACTAATTTAACAATAACAGTAGCAGAAACAGTATTAACACAGGAATTCCTAGTTTCTGTGTCCCATTCCTTGGCTCCTTCTGCACATATAACATTATGACAATAATGTATGACATTATTCATATTATGTGAAGAAAACACAGAGGCAACAAACAATAAACTGGTAAAAGGATTTATCAGTTTAACAAGGACAAGTTTAAAGTAGTGTGTTCTCAGAATCAACAGCATAGGCATGTAAAAGGACAGCTACTGAGTCACTTCATTTTGACAGTGATTACTGTCCCTATACATTCATCTGAGTAAGATAAAGATGTAAAGAAATACTACTAAGTAATTAGTTTTTTTTTAATAAATAATTTTTTCCATTAAAAAATACTTGTACAACAGAAATCTATGCACTCGTATCAATAAAATTTGCTTTCTGAGTAACAATTTTCCGTCAGAACTTTTTCTATTTATAAATCCCCTTAAGCCTTTTGCAGTATGTTTCCTGTTCAGACATAGCACTTAATCACCAGAAAATGACTCAGCCGATTAGTCCAGGCACTTCCCTAACACAGGATTCAAAACTAGTGAGTAAATTATGAGCACGCTCAAAACCTGACAACTCAAAATGCTGATTAAACTGATTCTATTTTTTTAGATCAGGAATATGCTTACTTGTTATTGGAAGCACTTAGTTGCTTTCTATTTCTGTAATTACCATAACATATTTTAATAGCAAACAAACAGATTTACAACTGAGATTTGTAACATGGGTAACTCTACTGCTGCTCCTTTTTGGTGTGGGGTGGGCATTGTTACAGAGAAAAGCTCTATCTTTTTAGCTTGCATAAGAAACTATCTTAGAAACACAAAGACATAACTGGCTAAAATTGTAATTTTCAACTTATTTACTAACTCACTGCTATTTTTTTTGGCTTTAGAATATCAGAGATCTTGTTAAATTTTCCAGGCATAAAAAAGAATGCTGTTTAAATATTCATTTATAAACATCATCCAGCATATTCATCTGCAAAAAAATTTGAGATGGAACTGGAAGACAGAGAACAAGCAATCTCAATTCTCCTTGCAAGAGCAGAAGAATTATCAAAAACCAAGAAAAGAGTTTCATTCTAGAACATGTGCATAACTACCATCTGCATGATTCATCATGGAAGCAAACAGAATTTCTTCTGTACTTCACAGTAAAAGACGAGCAGTAGAAGTATTTCCTTTTATCCAGATGTAAAAAAACCAAAACTTTTTGCATTTTAACCCTTTAGCTTAAAGACAGCCCCACCTGTGTGCATTGTCCTAATCTGTATGCACCAGCAAAACCCCAAAACATTCTTGACTTTTTGGAATCTCCTGAGGGACACAATCCACAAATAAACCTCAGATCTATAACACCTTAGAAGTACTACCACAGAAATAATAGAATTTGCATTACAAAGGACAGGTTTTTATTTTGAGGACTCTTGAACCTCATCCTGTTTTGCAGCTGTGGATGTTGTGGTTTAAGGAAATAACAATTGATGTATAGTCCCAGCTTTCAGCCTTACAATCTATCGAACAAGTACCTGCCACCATTATTTTCAATGGCAGATGAGGAGAAGAAAGCTATGGAGATTACACCCAAGGAACATCATTTATTCAAAATCTGTAATTTTCTATGTAACAGCTTTTTTTCTGTTATTGTTTCAGACACTTCACAAAACTGAGGCAAGAAGGAATAATCACAGTTTATGAGACCTTGGTCTATTAAGCACAGAAAATACTCATCCTCCACAGCACTAAAATTATCCTTAATTTTTTCTCCACAATTACCAGTCCTCTAATCCCAATGTTTTTTTTCAAGCAGACTTTTAATACAAGTTGGAAGCGATAGAGGAACATGTTAAATATCTACACACAAGAGGGGGTTTTGAAATTAAACCTATTTCATATTAACTATGCTAATTTCGTACTTAAAAGTCTTCATATGCCATTGATGGGTATATGCATAGCACGGTAATATATGCCCCGATCCTGAACTGACCTGATTCCATGCCAAAAGTGGTTGGAAAAATAAGAATGCTGTATCATCTGACAGACAATGTCATTCTGATAAATGTCTGAGGTCACATTCCAGTGCTATCATTGTTGGCCTTTCATCTGCAGAAGCTGTTCTCTCACTTTCACAGCCAGCAGTGCAGCAAAGTGACTCAAAAGCATCTAAAAAACATACAAGAATAACCACCACAGAAACATAAGGGAAAATTCAAAATATCAGAATGTTTTCAGCTGCAAAAGTAGCTTTGGCTGTGTTAACTTCTATATCTACTTCAAGTTTTGTTCAAAGCATCTATCTTCCTACATCACTATAGGCTTACTGTGGTTCAGTATGGAAAACTGATGGAAGGTGTGAACATGGAATTTGCACTTACAAAAGCTTTGTATCGCTAGTATCTGCAAAATGCCATGATTTTTCCCATCTCTGAATGTTATTTCAGGTTCCTCATTGCCTCTGATATCAAGTGATATTATTACAGTAATAATACAGCTGCTTGTTAATACTGAGAAATCTAGACATGCTTTGATAAGTTTTTGCTGTTAATCAGGAAAAAAAAAATTGGGTAAGATATGCCTACCTTCCATCTTTTTTCTGAGCCAGAGTTCTTTCAACTGGTCCTATGTGGGACAAGGTAACCTTGACTTCTCCTGTAAAATAGCATTTTTATAGCAATACATTTATTTATTTATTGGGAGAGGAAAGAGAGATAGGTCTGCAATGTCATCGCAAGTTTTCCTGCTGACCTGGAGAAAGTACATATGACCCTTGCTCTGTACGTGCAAGAAGTTTTGATTTAAAATTCTGTTTTGAAATAAATTTGGACAACTGCCTAATTCTCAATGCCTGTGTTCTGCAAGAAAGAGGAAAGAGGGAAAGAAGAAGAAGGAAAGAGGAAGAAGGAAAGAAGAAGAAGGAAAGACAAAGATTGAAAGACGAAGAAGGAAAGACGAAGAAGACGAAGAAGGAAAGAAGAAGAAGGAAAGACGAAGAAGGAAAGACGAAGAAGGAAAGACGAAGAAGGAAAGACGAAGAAGGAAAGATGAAGAAGGAAAGATGAAGAAGGAAAGATGAAAGAAGGAAAGAGGAAGAAGGAAAGAGGAAGAAGGAAAGAGGAAGAAGGAAAGAGGAAGAAGGAAAGACGAAGAAGGAAAGACGAAGAAGGAAAGATGAAGAAGGAAAGATGAAGAAGGAAAGAAGAAGAAGGAAAGAAGAAGAAGGAAAGAAGAAAGAAAGAAGAAGAAGGAAAGAAGAAGGAAAGAAGAGGAAAAGAAGGTGGAAACTGGATTAAAAAGAAAAATTCCCAAATAAAAGTAGGTGAAATAATTAAACAGATACCTTGGCAAACTCTATCTCCTTTAAAGGTATTAGGAAATAAGAATTTGAAAATACACACGTCAGCCAAAGTTTAATTAAACAGTTCAACAAGGGACCTGTTATTTAAGAAAAAGTCATTATGCAAGCGCATTTTTTCGATTAGATGGAGCAAAATGAGATTTTTACAGTACAGAACAAAATGTAAACTAAGAGGGCACCAGTATTATTTCCAAGATCCTTGTTTGTATCTTGTTCTTAAATAATTTCTTCACTCTCTCTTGGGGGTGGGGGGGGGTTAAACTTGCTTAGGTTCTCCTTTCTACCTCTCTCCCTACTCTGATATGGTAAATTCAGAAGTGGATGCAAATTTCAGACCAGACAGAGTTCAGCTTGGGCACATCCCATCCATAGGTAATTCAGTGTACCTTTCCAGGGAGGCCAAAAAAACAAAAGTAATCAAGACAAGGCAAATAAAGAAACACAACAAGTTTATTGATGTAAAAATCCTGTCAGATAGAACAATAAAACCAAACACTCACCAAGGAGTTACGTATCAGCCGGTCTTTGGTTAGAAAATGCTCAAGAAGCAAGAATCCACCAATTGTATCAGAAATGGTTGCAAAAGAAGCATCAATCCACAGACTCAGAGGTCCTCACTTAGGTAGCAAATTGGGAAACTTGTCACCATAAGCTGCTGATTTAATCAGGAAGGAAAGAAGACTTTTCAAACTGAAAAGTAAGATTAAAGCTTCTTCCCTAACTTGGTGTCATGGTTTAAGCCTAGCTGGCAATCCAGAAGCCATGCAGCTGTTCGCTCACTCACCACCTTTCCTTCCCCGGCTCCCGGAAGGATGAGGTAGAGAACTGAAAGAATGTGACTCCCACGGGTTGAGATAAGAACAGTCAAGTAACTAAGGTATAACAGAAAACAATGCTGCTACCGCTACCACCAATAATAATAATGATAAAGGAAATAACAAGGGAAGAGAACACAACTGATCACCACCTGCTGACTGATACCCATCCCGACCCAAGCAGTAATCTAGCACTTCCAGGTAACTGCCCTCAGTTTATATAGTAGGCATGACATGCTGTAGTATGGAATACATCTTTGGTCAGTTTGGGTCAGGTGTCCTGTCTCTGCTTCCTCCCAGCTTCCTCTCCTCCCTGACAGAGCATGAGACTCAGAAAGTTCTTGGTCAGATAAACATTACTGAGCAGCAACTAAAACCATCTGTGTTATCAGCACTGTTTCCAGGCTGAAAGTGAAAACCACAACACTGGACCAGCTACTAAGAAGGAGAAAAATGACTGCTACTGCTGAATCCAGGATACTTGGCCCTAAAAAAGTCTCACGAGCCCCAGAGGGCACTCTGTCTCCTAACATAGAGGGGTGCAACAGGAGCACATTTCTGCATGTACAATAGGTTCGAAAGACTTAATGGCCATTTAGCTTCATCCTACTTCCACTGACTTCAGTGGTGCAGGATCAGATCTGCATCTGGGTGATAAGAAAATAGAATTTTTAACAATAAACTACAAATAGATTCTTCAATGCTATTTCAGGAAGTGCTTATATAATAAGGCTATAGATAGCATAGATTAAGTGATTTCTAAACTCAGTCATGTGCTGTTGGCTAGCAGTTACTACTCCCCCAGATGCCACACCTCATCTGAGAGTACTGACATTGTCATGCAAAGTAAGTGGATAATCTTTAATCAGGCTTTTTACCACAACTGAACATTAAAGCACTCAAGTATTGGCTTGTTTTAAAACCATTCACTACTTCTGCTGGTTCTGAAACTTCCAAGTGTATTGTTGTACGTGTATGTGGAAATAGAAAACAACAGGAAAGGAGCCATGTCTTCTATTAATAATCAGAAAGAAAACAGGATTCAAAGGAAGATGTATATGTAGATTAAGACCTGAGGAAATTTATTATCATTTAACTTGCCTTACTATTTAAGAGAGGCTGTTCATTTACAACCATATACTTTCTGCCTGCATTATAGTACTCATTTTAGAATTTTTTTAGTCTTTATTGAAAAGTGTCATGTATTAAAGAAGCTTTTGCAAACCAAAGATGATTGCACCAAGAGCTTGCTTCCCTCAGAATAAAAATGTGGCTTGAATGTAGCTAGTTTTTGCTTCCAAATTTAGGGTGTTTCTTCTGCTTGATTATAGAACTGACAGTCACCTTTCCTTGTAGGCTGTGATAAACACTAACTCTTGGATTAAACATGTAAATTAGTCTCTATTAGACTCTTCCTCCTTAAGTCCTGGCTGTTAATATTGAAACATATATCGCTCTAGCGATCATGCCTTAGCAAATTATTTACGTCAGGTTTTATAAGTGACTTAGAGTCATCAGCACTTTCCACATTGACTGAAAAATATGTAATTTCACCAGAGCAAGAACTAATTGTTGGAAGGAGCAGAAATAATTCAGCTAACTAATCTTCAAACAACTTTTCTAGCCTAGCAATTAACTAGCTATCTAATACTGCATTTCTCTTTGTTATTTTAATCAGAATGTCCAGTGTCCTTAGGATGACTGAATCATTATTATATATAAATAGATATGTTTACTAGCCACACTTACAAATGCATGTCTGCAGACAAGCTCTATCACCCATAAAGCTATGTCAAATGATATTAGCTATGTTACCATCAATTATTTGCTTACTTATTGCAACCGAACTCCGATTTTATCTGATTCGGCTTTTAGCAGCCTTAGGGTAACTACTCTGAAGTTCATGAACTGTATCTCTTCCTGGTTTAAGCACTGGTACACCATCTAATTTTGGCCATTGTATCCTACAATTTGATAAAAATACTACTTGATCAAACAATTCTTTATCCATCACAACTATAGATTCTGTGAATTCTTGGACTACAAACAAAGCTGTAAAAAAACCTTCCAATATACAGCAAATTAAAAGTACAAATTGAGAGAGATGTCATCACACAATGCAAAGAATCAATAATACAGTAACATAGCTTGAAAGTTTAAAAAGCTTATGAAGTTCTTACTCAATATATTGACTTTCACAAAACCTTTTAATAGCAGTGCCTGAACAGGAACTTTGGCAGGAATTACAATAATCCAGTATGCAGTAAATAAAGGTGTAGGCAAATTTCAAAGCATCTTGAGTGGTGACAGGGTCAAAGCCTAGCCTCTTCTACAAAGGGTAAGACATTCACATGCTTGAAATACCGTTCTCAAATGGGAAGATGCAAAAAACAAAAACCACAACAGCCTGAATCCATATGGATACAGTAGCTGAAAAGTAATTCCATATAAAGAAAAAAAGAAAATCAGTAAATTCAGTAAGTGGTTATATTTAGAAAGCCTTAGTGCCAACTTTTTTTTCTGGTAATGAATTGTTGCTAACTCTCCTTCTTCTGAAGATAAATAATACCAAACAGGCAGATTTTTGGTCATAAGAAACAAGCACAAAGTAGACAAGACTTAGCAGAAAAGGACAGTAAAAGGCTTCACTGAATCATATGTAATAGTTATGCAAGAGATCAAAATCTGATGTTGTGGATTTCTATGGTAGAGTTAGATCAACCAGAAGAAACAATTTCATTCACAGAGTGGACACCCTTGACTCTCAGTCCAGGTTTATGCTGGCTCTGAGCCCATTTACCCTAGAACAAACAAATATGACCCTAAAAGAAAATCAGGGCAAAATCTGAACACAAAGCATGACTAACAATGTTTGACTTTTAAAAGTCACAGCCATATTTTGTCTTTTATGAAGAACTTAAATCATACAGTAACTTGAAGTTAATATTCTGAGAGCTTTTTCTGAGTTAAGCTGTGTTCTTGTCCCACTGATAGATTTTGTTTCTCTACTTTCTCTATACAGCATGACTAAGTGGATTAGAAGTCACTATAGTTATTCATGTGGGAGGTGACTATTCATCTGGTTAAGTATTCTTGTCCCAAACACTGCTGACCAATATGCCAGAATTGGTAATGCATATTGAACAAAATCCAGCTAGTGAAGAAAGCCACTTGTAAAATGAACAGAACAGCTGTGATTACATGCATGACATGATAGAATTTTTTCTCTACAAAGCAAGAACAGACATGTGTCAGCTGGAGATCCTAAATTTAAAGCAATCATCATCAGGTTTCATATATGCACCAAACCCACCAATATCTCAATATTTACTGGGAATTTTGTATTTGTAGATGCATTGGAAAGGAAGAAAGATGCTTGTGGAGAGCAGATGTACTGAGTTTTAATTCCAGTTCCTGTCTGAGTAAACTTAACTTCTCCTCTCATCTGCAACAGGATGTAAACATATTTAGAAGCGTTTCTTCTTTGTGAAGAAGACCTTACTCATGTGATTACTGGGATAAGAAGTACAGATTAATGATTGTAAAGTTCTTTGAAATCCTGAGATGAAAGGTATCATGCAAAAAATTATTATTTTACACCATTTAATATCAGTTTGTTCATGATGATGTCATGTTATGAAAAAGGAAGTATTCTTAGGCTAGACACTGAAGTCTGGCAAGGGAACTTGTATTCTGGCTGCAGAAAAGTATCCATGTCCACGTGGCATGGCTGCATCACAGACTCTCACCTTCTTCATCACAAAATAGAAGTGATAATACTTTTTTTTCCTCCTTCTTTCCCTAGTGTTCTTACATAGGACTAATGAGTGTTCATGACAGGTGCAAAGCTGCTTGGTTAGAATGGCCATATAGCATACGATAACAGGACTATCATCATACAAAACAAGGCATCATAATTTTTGTAGTCCTGAAATAAATTTCAAACCATGTGGGGGAAAAAGAAATAGCTTTCTTTTTATGTACATAAAGCCTTCTAGTCTGGCATGTTGCTTGTTTACACTGGGCCTCCGGCCTTTCTGGTTCACTAGCAGATTTCCGACTCTCAGAAAAAGGACTTGCCACACAAATTACTCTTTTTTTGCCTCATCTTCTATCACCTAGTTCACATTTCAGCAGTACTCCTCAGACATTCAGGGCACTCTCATGTATCTCCTGCCAGCTAGCAAAATTAAAAAAAAAGCGCCAAATCTCTCCCTGTATCCTTTACCCAGTCACGCTTGCCACACGTGTGAAATAAAAGGAAGTTTCTCCTGACACAGGGAAGGCAGAGAAGTAAGACAAAAGGGTAGAAATGGCTGAAGGAAGAAAAGACCCCAGAATATTTCTGTAGCAGCACTGCAGAAAGGGTTATGTTTTTTATTTTTTATTTTTTACAAAAGCCTAATACATACAAGCTGCAGAAGTGCTATAAAATGTAGTTTTACTTCTGCAATGCTGCCCTCTCTACAGAAAGGCTTAGTCTGTTGGAGAGTTCTAGGCATGGCAGAGTCACTGGGACAGGGCCATGATAGCCTGCCTAATGCCTCCCTGTCACTGCAGCAGGTAACCCACTTATCTCAGACACTAGCAAAAACTTCGTGTTTCTCCATGACATGTCCTTACACATTATATAATACTGCATAGAGCCACAGAGGAAATATTTACATTACTAAGCAATTGAATTATGAAAGCATAAATAAAGCAACGGCTACTGGAGCCACTGTAAACCATCAGAGTTATGCTAGCCTAAGTATGGTGAGATATGCTATATAACATGAACTGTTACATCATGCTCTGAATGTGCCAGTATTAGAATACTGAACTGTGCTTGTGCTAAAACTGTATCTTCACTGAGCACTGGCAGCATCTTAATCCTTTTAGTATGGCTCTGATACACTGATCATCAAAATCTAGGGCAGGCCTCTGAAGTAGTTGGATCAGGCTCTAAGACTCCTTTAGATCATAATCCTGCAAAGATTTAACACTTACAAATAACTTTATCATGTGAGTAGTTAAATGGGCTGTTGAAGGACCAGGGCTAGCAGTGGAACATTCAACAATGCTTTGGTTATATCTATCAAGGATACAACAGAAATAAGAAAAAAATTAGGGTGGCTTCTGATAGAAGCCGTTTCTTTGGAATACGCAGCATTTGAGGACTTACATATCTGTTTAAATTCACCCACAGCTATTCAGTCCTATCAGCTTCAAAGAATTTTAATGAGCATGCAAAGCTAAGTGTATCTGCAAGAGAAAGGGACCTGGGCTGTAGCAGATTTTCTTCTGACACAAATATTCTGCACTGTGCTGTGATCCAATATCTATTTTGGTGTTTCCCCCCTCCCTCTGTTTCTAAGCCTTCTTTTTTTACTTTTTCTTTTATTACTTTCACCTCCAAGCCAACAGAACAGAATACCTACCTGAACACCTCATAGTACAACTGCTGTGAAGTTTTACCTGTAAAAACAACCAAGACAAGATTAGAAATAACATAGCTAAAACAGAGGAGCTACTCTTTAATTTAAAAGCTAAGCAATGAGTGCTTATAGCCCTCAGCTGAGCTAGGCTACCCTGTTCCTACCACCGCAAAAATTTTGGCTGTGGTTTTGGTCTCTTACTTGCTGTGTAAAACACTGGAAAATTAATTTGAGGGGGAAACAGTTGCATTTCTTGAACGAGCTTTGTATGGTTTTGCAGGAAGGAGAAGAAACAGTGAAGAAAAAGAGGTGTCCAAACAAAACTTATTCGAAACCATCAAGCAGACTATAGATGCATCAGGTGAGAAGTATTGCCTCAGTCACTGCTAGGTTTAATACTGGATAATTAACAAAGATTACTTAGTTTTTCATGAGCGTTTCTACCTGGGCATCTGCTACAGCTCTGCTGTGTTTAGTTTGGCTTTTATCATTGGAAAGCTTCTGCCCTGGTGCTTGCACATCTTCTTCCACACAGATAAAAATTGGATCATATTTTAGGAATAAACACTCAGAAAAATGACAAGTATTCAGGAAATAAGAGAGCAGGAAAACAACTACTTGCACCTGGATTCTGGTTTACTCAACTTAAACATTGAATAAATGCCAGTTATAGCATATAATTTTTACTTTTTCATTATGAAGAATGTAAGATCAGAAAAAAACCATCAGTGATTACTGCTGTCTTTGTAGATCAATGTACAGTTAAGATGCAGATTCTATTGAAAGAAAAACTGGGGAAGACCAGAGTATGAATGGTAAATTCAGAAATTTCTGCCTACCTGAAAATTATTTGTAAGTGTTCAAATACTGAACAGTGCAAGTATTATACGTATAAAAGAACAATCCTCAGCAAGAATCTGATTTTGTGCTGAATCTGACCTTCATTTATAGAATGAATCCATGTATTTTATAAAGTACATGTAAAAAATACTTGCACTGGTAATAGAAGCATTTGGTATGAATGCCTCTTCTTAAGTTATCACTTCCTATTATCCTTCCTAGGTTCATTTCTAAGAGTTGCATAATAGGTCAGCTCTTTTTTTTTTTTATAAGCTGCAGTGATATGATGCTTGTAAAAGTGAGGCTATGAAATGCAAACTGGTTTGCAGCCGCATGTCCCTGCTATCGGAAAGCAGCTTCCACAGCAAATTCACTGCTAAATATGTCTCCTGTGCTTATATATAGATTTCACTCCTGATAAACAAATTAAAAGTCCCCTTCTATCACTGGGCTGCCTGTTGCAAAATTCAAGGTTTAGAACAAACATGCACTTTAAAGTAATTTATTAAAAGCATAAATCTTAAGCTCTTGAAAAGCTACCCAAGTCAGAAATACAGTAGCAGTGACTAACGGCAGAAAATATCATCATGTAAAAAAGAACTGTCATTTCTAAATGACACTGTTAAGAGTTCATCCTTGCAGATTGAAGGCTTATAACAGTAGTCTTTTCCCAATATTTAAAAAAAAAAAAGCTTCTACAATTTAATTTAGACAAAAAAAAATAAAAAAAAAGAAATCAAGTTACTAATTAAAGTACCTTTCTATACTTTCTGACTGAAGAGTCAAAGCAGATGGTACCATTGTTTACTACAGAAAACACTGTGATAATTAGATTAGGACAGGAAATTTGAGTGCTGATCGCTTGTTTGAAATAAAAGTGACAAGTTGCAAAAATAGATTGCTGCTTCCAAGCCACACAGCAGCCTGGAAATAAAAAAACCCTACCCAAACCAAATCCTGAAAGCTGGGCTTTTTTTTTTTTTCACAACTCTCTATCTAATAACCAATTTTATCTTAGAAATGTTTTACTAATCCTATTTTTCCTAGTCATTCCTGACAATACAATGTTCAGTGTAGGGGTTTCCCAGGAACTAAAGGCCACACCTATTATGCAGCTCAGGTATTCATCTTACCAGCCCATAAAAATAATTTAATTTTTATAGTAACTGGCTACATTATTAATCACATTTCTAGACGTGTTGAAAACTACCATGTGCTTAAGACAGCCCAGTCAGTCAGTGTGACTAAATAGTCCTTAAATTCCTAACCCAAAATTTTCCAGTACAGGAATACTCTCCTGGTGCTGATCTGGTAATAAATAACAAAGAAGTCTGTATGAAATATCGCCAATCCCAAGCATTCTGAAATCATGCCCCAGGTACCCCAGTCAGATGATTTTTCACAATAAATATGTTTTAATTTTCTTTTCACATACAACTGAGCAGGTTATTAGGTGCTGTTCTGCAACCACAATAGCTTGATGTGTAAGCTATTTTCATGTTTATTTTAAGGTAAAAAGTCCAGAAGCTGCAGCTCAACAAAATCCACCAAAAATCATAACACTCATGATATAGTGAAATATAGTGATAAGACATACGGAAAATGAAGTGATGCATGACATTTAAACAGCTGCTTATTTAGTTTCATCACGTCATGTCAAATGGATCTATCCAACAATTTTAGTATATATGATAAAAAACCTCTATTATCAAAAGAAATTAAGGTAAGACAGGAAGGCTAGAAAAAAGAGTCCTGAGAGATCAAAAGGAAAACAATTTGCTTACCTGCAGGAAAGGGAAAACCTCATTTAACTAAATACCCAGAAGAAAAGACAGCATCTACAGAGCAAAAGAAATTCCATCAATGGTACAATTTATTCTCTTGATTTTATCAAATGGTAAATGTATGTACACACACATAAGGATAATCAGCTAGGTTCTGTTCTTAGTTGTAGCCATGCAACCCAGGCATGAACAACTAAAGCTTATTCAGTGATTGCTTGCTCTTTTACCTCTCTGTATTCAAACAGTCATTGTTTATGTGGGTATAAAAATGGTAGTATTTGTCCTGTATTTTTTCAACTGTGGCCTCTCAAGCCATTCTTGTAAGACAGATTCAAGGTACTGTGGAGACAAGAACGACTGATAGTGTGGGGATTTTAAGTGTGCTTCCCTAAAGTAAAGCTGTAAACCTAAGCTGTAACTGCTCAGGCAGCACAAACAGGCTGTAGTCCAGCCCTGTCTTCACATGTAGCCTCCATTCACTAGAGCAGGATTTCACAAGAGCAACTGGGGATAGAGTGCAGCCGTCATGTTTCAAAACATTTGCAGAATGTTTGGCTATAATTCTTTGAAGAGGATTTAATTTTCTTAATGAGTCTCAGTAAATCATTAGCCTCCACAGTTGCACTGGGAATACTTCAGGAGATTTCATAAGGTATACTTGAGTAGAGCAAAACAAGATAGACAAAGTCACACTTGTTGGACCACAGATCTCAGAACAGAGCAATCTGTTCCTCTAATATTTCAACTGCACACTAAAGTTGAAATATTAGAGGAATTTTAATACTCAAATTTGATAAATATTAAAAATACTGAATAAACTGATCACACTGATTGATTTTACTGCACCAGGGACTAAATAAATGTTTTTCTTCACAAAAACATTAACCTTCCTTTTTATATCATGATTTTACTATAAACATGTGTATAGAAGTGCCATCATCCCTGAAACCAAATTAGGGAACTATTCTGGTAAGTGGAAAAGTGGTAATCTTAAGCAGTTGCCTTTGGAGCCAGGTCCTTATCAGTGTTGGCCCACTTTATAACATTTAGATGCTTTCCTTTAGTGACAGAAGATATGAATAATACATTCTGGAGAACAACTGTCACAGTGCCTGGTTGAATTGCATTAGCCCTAAGTCCACAAGTCCTGGAGTCCAAGTGAAGGAATCATGGTTAGTTGTGCTGTTTTCCACGTGCCTTTCTCTGCCTGACTCACCCTCATAATACTTTCCCCGCCCCAACTGGTCATACATGCACTTTGCCATCTGCCCAGCCTATCTCAGCAAAACCTATGCCTTGTGCAAGCAGCAGCCTGTTGCAATTTCTCAGTGGGAAGCAGGAACCCATAGGAACAGCAGGCACACTCTAGATCAGGGCAAAGCATTTCCTAAAATAGCCCTATCTGTGACCCTGTTATAAAAAAATGCTTTGCTGGGGTTTATTCCTCATCGCCTCCTGCCTGCCAGCAAAGACCCTGACCTTCTCAGATCAGCAACAACTTACGTGGCTGGGAGACATAGGAAAGCTAGCACTTCAGGTTAGCACTCCCTTGCCTCTGCTTTAACCTTTATAATCAAATATCAAAAAGAATAAAAACAAACTGTGGCTGCAGTCATTGGTGCATTACATTTTCTGTTCTCACCAGCACATTTTATAGGTCACTGTTTGGCCACTGAAACATAACACGGTGTTCCTTTCCATTTCTTCCTTGAGCCTCCCCCTTCCTCCCCCCCTTTTAAACTTGAAAACAGGTATCTTCTTCCAAGCTAAATACTTTTAACTACTGGACTTCACAGAAAAAGGAGGTCACAAGCTAACTTGTCAACAGCCATAATATTTGTGTTAAAGATCGTGGATAGGTCATCAGGTCATATAAGTTATATAAATGCTAGGTACAGAGATATTCTCCACCCAAGAGAACAGGTGTATGTGTTCTTAAGATTTAGTATGATTTATGAAGTAAACATATTACTCCTGGCTAAAATTTCCTGGGCCTGATCTTCCACTGCTTTCCATCAATGTACCTCTATATATATGCCCTATACCCCATACAGAGTGAATTTTCAAACAGATCAGGGTGGAAGGGGGTTACATCCCTTTTTTGTGAGGCATAAACACACAACAGTTGACTTTCAGAAGCTGACCTTCTAAGATCACTGAGAGAGAGGACAGTGTTGTAAGAGTCTAAGCCTAAGAAACAACTGTAAAGATGCCTTTATGCAAACATTCTAAACGTTCAAAGTACAGACAAAATGTCCTTTGCAGTTACTATTTGGCACCACCAGCTGGATGCTCTAAGGAACTAAGATACAGACTTCTGCTTAAAAACTAGAAATACAGGCAATGTGATCTTGTGGCTTCTGGTCCTTCACACTGGTTTGTCTTGCTGGTGAAGTGTCAGTTGTAAATATCTGGTAGCTTCTGCACAACAGAATGACCTTGCTGAATCTTAGTAGCAGTGAGGTGGGTTGACACAGTCTGGACACCAGGGCTCTCACCAAAGCTGTGCTGTGTGCTGTAATTCCATTCCTCGGCTGGATAAGGGAGAGAAAATACAACAAAAGGCTCCTGGGTTGGGGTAAAGGACAGAGAGATCACTCACCAACTGCCATTACAGGCAAAACAGATTTTACTTGGGTGCCAACAGTGACACCAGGAAAGTAAGGAGAAGAGTCTTAGAAATCAAGATACTGCCTCACAAAACTGTCTTGCAAAGCCCATCCTAGTCCAGTTGGAGTCTATGACAAACCTGCACTTCATTACTGCTGTAAGTACTTGGGATATATCAGTACTTATGGGGAGTACACAACATGAGCTCAGTACGAGCAAAATGTATCATTCTATTTTGCCTCCTGGCAAAAAAAAATCCTGAAAGGATTAAGTTGCGGGTAACAGAATATACTAAAAGTACATAACCTAAGTGATGCAAAAATACTAGTCCTTAACACAAAGCAGCACAAGCACATCAATTGCTCAGCAGGGTTATGCTGTGCTTATCCCTTTGCCCAGGGTTATGAATAGCATGAAAGGAAATAAAAATGACCTCCTGTAGATTTGGAATAGGTGTAGTGGTGGCTCCCAGTCCTGGAGACGAAACTCCTGCAAAAGTATGTCCATTTTTTCTGAAACTGGATACTCTTCTCAAAACACAAAGTAGCTCTGTTGCAAGCACGGGAATGGAAGGGTTAGGAACTTTCTGAGATATGAAATTTTATGTCCAGTGAGCTCAGAGGAATCATCCCTTCCCCCAATGACTTTTGGAATGAGCAGAGGTGGTCCCTGAAGCTTTGCAAAAATTGTTACCCCTTCCAGACTAGATTCCTGTGCAATGAATGGTGGAGGTACATAGTCCAGCCCTGAGGAAGCAGGTCAAGTGGCACAGTGACAAGGACTGAGAATGGAAAAGGATTAGAAAGCCTGAGTCAGTCATAGTAAGCAATGATTAACTTCAGGTTTCTTTGCTTTCGACATTCAGATCATGCAGAATCATGGGATTACTTCAGTGCCAGCCAGCCTCATGTCTGGGCCTTGCCCTTCACAACAGGAACCATGGACAAGATGGATTGTACCAGCAGAGTGAAAAGCAAAAGTTGAAAATGAGTAAAAGCTATTCACAAGAACTGCCTCAACATAAACATTGCTATAACTATAAACAAAGTACAAAGTTTGGCACAAGAGGGGCCCAGGACTGGAACAGCAGGAATGTTGCAGATCAAGATTCATGTGCATTGGCAGAGCAACGGGGAGAAACACGCACACCACCTGTCTCCACAGTGCCTGTCTTGAGCTAATGACGTTAACCTCCTGGTTTCATAACTGCAGGATTCAAATCTACATTTTCAAACAGTACCCTGCAGACTGTAATGTAAACTATTGTGAGGGAAATCTTGCTGAGAAGGAAAAACATGCATGTATATGACAAGCCAGCTGAATAAGAAAGTAATATGTATCTAACAATGTATTCATAGTGAAAGGATCTTACCTATTCTTAGGAATATATATATATATACGACTATGTGTGTGTGCAAAACTATGTGTGTTCTATATGTGTTGATAATAGGACAAGGATTAAAAAGTGTGACAAGAGAGATGAAGACTTTCTACAATCCCATTCATGTGAGATGCTGCACAGTTTCTCTCAGAAACACTTCTCAACTTCTATCTAAAATCCCAGAGTGTGTTGCAGCCTGGATTTTAAGTCAGAAATTCCTAGCCTGGATGGGATGCTGGAAAATCTGAAGCCTTGCTTACAGATATCAGCAACCAGCATCTGGTTAGTTAGATGCCATTACGTTATTCGACCATCCTTAAATAACTACTACACTATTTTAACCACTAATCCTTTCTGAGAAAGACAAGTAAGAAAGCATTAATTGGGTACCCAATACATGAATACTATACTTGCTTTAGGACTGAATGTACTCCAGGCTTTGCTATGCTGTATTCCTTCCTAAAATATTCCTAACTAAGCCCTAACTCTGTTAATGTCAAAACTCCTACTAATTTTAGTGGGTATAGGAACAAACTTTCTTTATTTAGCAGCCAAGAACAACTCCCTCAAAAAGGTTGAGGAGAGAGTAGACAGAGGATCTTGTACCCATGTCTCACATCTGAATAATACTGTATTTTCACACTGCTGTTGCATGTTTTGTCTTAAAGACAATAATGAATACTTACAAACACACCAGCTCTCAAATCGCAATGAACTTCTTCTTATGTAAAATATATTCTGAGAAAAGCAGCATGTTAAACTCTGGGAAGTATATGTTAATCCTGAAATTTTTCAGTGCTTTTCATTTAATTTAAAACTCATTCAGAAAGTTTCTGGACAAACCATCAGAGATATATTAGCTAATTTAGGCATACTATTATGCCCACTCAGTATACCCTTCAGTGAGAAAAGAGGTCTCCCATTGGAAGACCATATTAAATATTGTATGTGGGCTTACAATACCCATGTAAAATCTGAGATAATTTTTCAGATAAGAGGAGGTTCCTACTTTTGCTGTTTTTTTTTTTTTTTTCAGGAAAGCAGATGTGCAACTGCTACAGAACAGTGGACAGGCACTGTATTTGCACGCTGGAGGAGTGTCTGCAGCCAGCGACACCCACTAGATGGGGATATTTCCATAGGACACTCCTGGATGGCGCCAGCCTTCTCAGCAGTGTTCAGCGCACCAGCTCATATTCACATTTCAGATTCTCGAGTTTTGGATGGTATCAGAGTTAACTTGTTATAACCACTGATTCAGAGCAGTAACATGTAGTTTAGAACAGCCTGGTGAGATTTTTTTCTTTAAAGTGCAGCAGGTTAAAATAATTCTTTTACATTAGAAAGAGCAGATGAACATGTGCTGTATGCACACACAAACACATACTTGACACACATACATGTATTCAGGAGCCTAATGGGGCACAGATCCTACTGCTTCTTAGACGTAGTAAGTGCTTCCACAGCCTTTATCATGCTTCCACAGCCTTTATCAGTTAGACAACTCAAACACACAAGACTTTGGGCACGGACTTATTTTTCAGGGGCCCTTATGTGTTTGGTATAAGTTGAATCCAGTCACGGTTCTAAAACCAACTCAGGTTTGCTTGAAAACCAGAGATTTTGAGTTTGCTTATATGTAATTATGTGTATGTGGTGCACAGAAGACTGCACAGTGGGTGAGAGACATCAATTAGTCATCAGTTATGGCACCAGAATGCATTTATGCTGCTTGCTTTTTGCAATTTCAATGGTCTGATTTTCCAGGACTCCTTAGTACAAGCTGGAGAGATTAACTAACTGTGGTGATTAAACAGCCAAAAGTATGACTTTTTCTATCTGGTACTCTTAGCTCTTTGAAAAGCAATATTCACCCTGTTGAAATCTTCCATGGCTGACTTTCGTCTGTATGTGCTCAGTCAAGGCTGATTTGACTATATTTAAGATCCTTTTCTGCAGCCCAGTATTCTTTTCAGTTTTTAGGAGTCTGATTAATACTTCCTATACAGTGAGGTCCACAATGAATAAGGAGTTACAGAAATACTGAGATTTAGGACATCTAATTTTATGTATAGGTGTTAACGTCAGAACTAGATATAGCCTTTATTTTCACACCATGTTGCACAGGTTTGGGGAACTTTAGGGATCTGCTAGACCCATTCATTTTCTGTTTGCAAGAATCATAGAACTATATTTAGGCTGGAATCATATTTACTCTGGAAAAGACCTTGAAGATCATTGAGTCCAACTGTAAATCTAACACTGCCAAGTCCACCACGAAATCATGTCTCTAAGCACCACATCTATGTGTCTGTTAACTTCTAGGGATGGTTACTAACCAGTTCCCCAGGCAGCTTGTTCCAATGTTTGACATGCCTTTCAGTGAAGAAAATTCTATCTAAACCTCCATAGTACAACCTGAAGCCATTTCTTCTCACATCCTATCACTTGTAACTTGGGAAAAGACACTGACACCTCATTACATTACAGTTGCAGAGAGCGATAAAGGCTTCCCTGAGCTTCCTTTTCTCCACGTAATCACAATTTTGAAATATTACTGTGGGGTTTTTTTACCAGTGCTCTCTCTCCTCTCAATCTCTCTGTGTTCCTAATGTGTCATATCCAAAATAACTGAAGAGCTCATTGTTTAAAATCACTCACAATTAAAATGGTCTTTCTATGAACCTCAGGGAAACCAGGTCATAGAATCATAGAATAGTTAGGGTTGGAAAGGACCTTAAGATCATCTAGGTCCAACCCCCCTGCCATGGCAGGGACACCTCCCACTAAACCATGTCACCCAAGGCTCTGTCTAACCTGGCCTTGAACACCACCAGTGATGGAGCATTCACAACTTCCCTGAGCTGCCCATTTCAGTGCCTCACCACCATTATAGTGAAGAATTTCTTCCTCATATCCAATCTAAACTTCCCCTGTTTAAGTTTGAGCCCATTACCCCTTGTCCTCTCAGTACAATCCCTAATGAAGAGTCCTTCCCCAGCATCCTTATAGGCCCCCTTCATATATGAACTCCACAGGTCCTGTATTAACTTCATACACTCCACAGCACAAAACAGACTCCAGAGACCTAGGAAATAATCACACATACCACCAAGCTGAATCACTGTATAAATGTTATCTTTGTTAACTATTCTGTCACCCCTACATGCTGGATAAGAGCACAGGAACCCATACCTCACTATCAGCAAGGCCACACTGCTCTTTTTTTTTCCTCATCCCTTTTCCATTGCACCGATAACTCTGGATTTTAGCCAGCTGCAAGTAGTTCTTGGCTAGCATTTCAGAAATAATTCTGCTGGTGGCTAGGAAAATTATGTAAGGATGAACCACCAGAACAAATTAACCCCTTTGCCTCTGCTATATTTCTTTGACACACTTAGCTTTCCTTTAAATATTAGGTGCTATTGAAATTATCTGAAGTTACTTCCTTTGCTGTCCTAATTTGTTTTGTTCGGAAGTATTTCAAATGGCAAATCAGAAGCATGCATTAAACTCAAGTGTATAACATATGGGAAAAAACAACTTCAGGGACTATCTCACTATTTGCATACATCATGAGTAAGAAAACAGACCACTTATCCACTGCCTGTAGTTTTCCTAAAATAAACCATCAGTCAATGCAAGCTTAATTCTGGAGAAGTGTCCAGCATCAGTGACAGAACCAGTGAAACTGCCAGAAAAAGTGTCCAAGACAAGCTAAATGAGATTTTTATTACAAGGCAAGATGCTCTTTGTAAGATCATGTTTTCAGAAAAGTGTTCGCCCAGTCTCTTTGTTTATCAGTGAACTGATACTTCAAACTGTAACATCCCCTTAACTTAAAAAAACACTACTATATTCAAAGTGTGGTAGAGAACAGTTTCTGTCTCAGTTTGAGAACACATCACTGCAAGAAAACAATCAGCAGCTCCATTTTGAAAGTTGTTCTTACTTACCTGGTGCTACATGTCCTTTAAAAAAAATACCTAAATTAGCTTCAGACATGTGCCATGTTGAGATGCTCTCTCAAATGTTTAGAGTGAAAGCCTTCCGAAGACCAAAATACTATCAGTGAAAGCTTGCTATGAAGTAGGTAGGCAGTATTAGATATAAACTACAAAACAGAATGTTATAATCACAGTCCAGCACCATGGGAGAGGCAGGATGTACCAGGGACACAATTCAGCAGTCTTTACTTTAAATGTAAAGTCTGATAAGTCTGTGCATGGTGCAGACTCCCAAGTGCTTTGCAGCCCTCTGAGATGTGCTCAGGCATCAGAGAGGTCAGCCTTGCAGTTCAACAGAGTTTACAGAATCCCTCAGATTAAAAAACACTTTTAGTTTTCAGTCCTACAGAGATGAAAAAAAAGAGCGATGTACAAAAAGTTGAGAATCTAGTCCAAACTAGCATGTAAATTATACAGAGATAACAGTGAAGACCCTAATTTCTAATGATTCCATTTTTAAGTCTGTCATTTGTAACAAAATATTAGTCACTAGATAATCTTTTGTTACAGCTTTGTTGTGTTCCATATGGCAAGTATGGCCCTCTCTTTTTATGAAAATGCTAGCAGTATCACAGTTTGTGTTACTCAATAGCAATTCTCATTTTCACAGTTCCTTATCACACAAACAGATCTTTATGCTTCCACATCATTCTTACCACAAGGGGTGGGAGGAAAACAGTTTAATCTAACAAGAGCAGAGGCCACAACAACTGTTTTGATTGTCATTTAGAAGTCAACCTCACCAGCTGAATAACTGTAAAGATACCAGTCATATCAGATCAATTGGACCTAGTGCTGACCCAGGCTTAGGTCCAGGAGTGAGTTCAGTGTGTTCCATGGATCAGTCTGCAGCCCACTCCTCCTACCCTAATTTCAAAGACATCTGTCCGTGCCAGCCCAAGCCCTGAAAGAGAGTCTCAATAGAAACAAGAGAGAGGCTGTAACTGAAATCAACACCAAGAGTTTGCATGTTTCTTTGTTTTCATGTCAACTTCAGAATATCTCCAATAAAGAGCTGGATGCCACAGTGGTGAAAATTAATTAATTAGGGGAGTAGTGTAGGTGGTCTACACTAATGTTTAATGGTATACTTTTTGCATATAACCACAGGCTCCAAATGGAGCAGCGAAAAGAGAGAAAGGAGTTTATCCAACACAAACACATTTAAGAATCACAGTCCACTCCATGGAAACATTTCTGTGCTGGCAAAAAGTATAGAGTGGTCGTTACTAAAAAAAATCCGGAATGTATTAAATATAACATAGCTACAAAAGTAGATAACTTACAGTGAAATCCTTTTCCTTCAAAGGTTGACACAGATGCATGTGCACACATCAAGTCCACCCACTGGTGTGAATGATGCTAGAAAGAAACATGTAGAACCATATGCATGTTAAAAAGTCATAGGACAGCCTGTGCTTATATGACTGTATTTATAATTGTGCTAAAGTATATTAAAACCTTGAGATAGATGGTTTATTAACCTATCTTTTGCCCTAAATGATGCAGCCTTCTGAGAATTGAGACAAGATGTGCCTATCCCTTGCCACATCTGTATCACATATGTATCACAGAAGGTCTGAAGGATATAGCATGATCAGAAAATGTGCTTTGCTTTTTCAGAACTTGACAGATCAATAAAGTTGCAAAGTTATTTGTCTGACTGGATGCTTGGGAGCAGTCAGTGATAAAAAAAAAAAAGGATGCAGTCTTGTGAAAGATGGAAGCTGAATTATATATATAAAGTATATATATTCATCAACATCTTCCTATTCATGTCCTGGTCACAGGGCTGCCTACCTTAGGCTGTGTGACTAGAAAAAAACTGAAATCTCAACTTGCAAATCACAAGGCAGTTGTCTTGAAATACGTAAGTATATAAAAATCATTACTGTAAACTACAGCGAGATTCTTTGCATGCACAGTGGACTCTTTGTTCTACAAGGAAAAAACTGAAAACTTCTTCCTGGGACATTTGCTTTATTACTAGTTTTACTTTAGCAAGTACCAACAGCAAGACGTGCTTTCGTGACACAGATAAAATAGAATTATCAGGTAGTATAGTTCAATTTAAAAGTTACCAAAACCCAAATAAATCAAACCTCTATATATTTCCTTCCACAGTTTTGTTCCACAATAGGGATGTTAGCAAAAAAACTTTGGAATTTTTTTCTGCCATTGCTTCATTACAGGTCAGTCAGCTTACAGGGACCTGTGGAGCTGTCAGCACCCTTTGCAGATGCCAAACTCCTGGTTGTCCCAGGCCAGGCTGGGCAGTTTTTAGTCTATATTGTAATCTGAAGTGCAATTAAAATGTGAAGCATTCACTGTAGTAGGCAAAAAACCATTATAGTAAATGCAAAAGTTTAAGGGTAGGGAACTGTTCTATCATCAGTTGAAGCTGCATTAAAACAGAAATCATCTTTCAATATGCTGTAGTATAATAGTAAAGAGGTTCTGTAATATATGCCCTTTCATAAGTAATATATGCCCAATCAGTGCCATTGAGAGATGCCATTAGGAGCCACTGTTTACAACAGGAACATCCAACGTGTGGACATATGAAATGGCACACCAAAAAAAAGTAGAATGCAAAGAGAACATAACAGTTACTTTAATTCATTATTTATCATAAGACACATAAAGAATGCTTAGGAAATTTACTATGGTTATATTCATTATATTGAAGGACTAATCACACATACTTTAAAAAAATTCAGAATTATTTATGTGCTCCCAGCATATACATACACACAAACACACATACATACATACATGCATACATATACGTATATGTACTGCTTCACCCCAGTTCTATATTCCTCATTGTTCAGCAATCCCTGAAAAGTACGAAGAAATTTGTGTAAGAATCTAAATCCTGTATGTGCTTTTTCTTTCAGTCAAGAGCAGCAACTTGTTAAATTAGTAATCACAGTGGGTAGCATACTAAAATCAGTTGAAAAGTACAGCCTACAGATTGATTAGTTGGAAAAAATTACACTTCAAAACACCCTAAAATAAATGTAAACTTTGAAAGTGAAAGTGATTTTCATTATGAAATTGCACCAGAACTGAAGAAAATGATGCTACCTAAACAAAACAGAACCAGGAATACTTTTCTTTTTTTTTTAAATGAATGTTATTAAAATTGAAATACAGAAGACAAATAATATCGTCAAAGTGTGACTTGAAATCCCCAGGGAGCGGGAAGAGGGGTAACTGCAAGCAATTTCTAGGCAAGTCTGAAACAGAAGGCCAGCTCTGGACCTGCTGGCTAATGTCAACAGTGATCTTCCCTAGAGGCAGCTGTAAAGCGGTGGTGTGAACAAAAGTAGATTTGCATAGGGATGTTAGACACAACAAAGAAAATTTTGAAAGAAGATGATGGTCTGTCCTTTACCCAACCCTTCCATAGGTGCTGGGCAGCCCGTTTGACCACAGGGGTAAGGGTGTGACTGAAAAGAATTCAGAACTCCTGTGAAATGTGATCTCTAGCAGACCGCATAGCAGTCCTAAAAAAGCTCTCATCAACATCAGCATACCAGTTGTCTCCTAATTCCAAAGCAGGGCACACAAGCAAAGATCCTCAGCAACTTATATTCTCTGTAAGGGACAAGAGTATATCCTGTAGCCTATTTGAAGAAAGACATTCAAAGGTGCTGAAATAAAAAGTATGCTCTTGGAAGACTAACATGATTCCAGAAGTCAGAGGAGTTACATTATTCAAAAATTGAAGGGCATCACAGGTGAAAAGAATGTGATTTGAGTCATTGGCTCAGTAAATGATTGACTCATCCTGGGCAAACCCACAGTGCAGATGAGTCCTTCATTGCACTGTCTCTGTGTAGTCTCACATCTGCTATGCACCCGCTATCTCATTAAAGCATGATCTGGAAAGTTATCGTGACTTATTTTGCTGCAGGCTAACAACAGTGCTGATTCATGAGTTTATTTTAAAGTATGACTGATAGCTGCATGTCTGTTTTCAAGTCAGTCATTGATTGCCTATCTGTCAGTTACATTATTCATATTCTCTCATTTTCTCCTTCTCTGCTACTTCGCACAAATGGTAATTTCTTCCATCCATTCTTTCATTAGGGATTTTTCTTCCTTTCTTGCATAAAACCATATTGAAGTGAACATTGTTAATAGTTTTGAGAAGTTCTTGGTGATTTTTTGTTGAAATCAGTATATTAACTTCTTTCAATAACTGCTCTCTTTCCACAAGTCATACTTTGAATTCCAATTGTTCCCTATGGCTAATGAACATGCTGCTTTTCTGCAGGCATTGTGATTTTTTTTGTTTTTCTTTTCCTAAAGCTTGGTCATATAATCTGTCCTTACTTATTCTTTCTGACAGCCTGTTTCTAAATTATAAATTTGGTGGTATTACGTAAACTTCTTCCAAATATTCTTCCATTTGTTTTATTTGCATAGCATAAGATTGGCAACAGGAATGTATCTTCAGGGCTTGCAGCTTCCTGCCAAGTCATACTCCTGTCACTGCCAGATTACATGCAAAATCTTTGCACGTTATTGACTAAGAAAGCCAACTGTATCCAGGGCTGCATCAAAAGGAGAGTGGCAAGCAGATCAAAGGAGGTGATCCTGCCCCTCTACTCTGTTCTCATGAGACCTCACTTGGAATATTGTGTGCAGTTCTGGTGTCCTCAACATAAAAAGGACATGGAACTGTTGGAAC